>JAHZMZ010003332.1:0-13015 GCA_027743805.1 Lepidocyrtoides sp. E14 | reverse complement strand
TCGAAACCTTTTACGACCTCCTCTGATAAACTACTTTCAATATAGTTTTTATCATAACTCTGGAATAGTTGCAAATGATAATGAACTATATCGTCGTTTTCTACGTCGAATAATATTTATGTGTGTAGATGTACGAATGCGCCCTCAGAGAGGTAACGATGAAGCGTTAAAGAGGAATATATCAATGAAGTGAAGGTGTCACTATGTTAGGTCTTACGGTACAGTAAAGCAATATATGTACATGCGATGACGGCCTGATGGTACATTAAGGTTTCCATAAATAAACTGACGTTCCATTGTGTTAGTCCATTAAATTTTTACCCTCTCACTCACGTCTTTCATTTCTCATCCCATCTTCAATTTTTTTTCTATTCTCACACACTCTGCCCTGCTTATTACTGTATAATATGAAATTTACAGGAAAAGGCCAGAAAAAAGAATAGACACGCCACACCACATTCACTACTGCTGATGGCTGATGCACTATCACATTTTTTCTCCTGTCATAAATACTTTGTCTTCAACTTCACTTTAGTCTCAGCGCCTCGTACATATATATATATACTCGTTCTCTGACATTTAAAAGATTGTGTAATAGATAGAACAGGAACATATGTACGTAGCATGACAAGAAAGAAAGGCAAAAAAAAAGAATGAGAAAAAATAATATTTTTTCCTTGTAAGGTAGATTTTCATCTTTTATAAAACAAGGCAAGCCATATACCCTCTTTATAAAAATATTAGTATCTACGCAACTAAGTAAGGCGGCTTGCATAGACGCATGAAAGCAAGAAATGACGACAACATTTGTGCACTTGTTTTTCTTCCTTGACTCTCATCTGATCATGGAAGGGTGATAAAAAAGGAAGTTTATTTAACGGAAAGATAAGTATTAGTCAGTAGTACATACGTTTTTTTATAATGGAATGAGCTTAACTAAAAAAAATATCTGTGCAAGTTGAGTTCACATGTATGTCTGATGAGATGAATGCACAAGAGAGAAAAAAAAGTGCATTCCTTTTATTCTTCCTTTCTCGGAGTTGAGTGGAATGAATGGCTTTGGTTGAATGAATGAATGAATGAATGAATGAATGAATGAACTATATTTATCCGTTTTTTTAAGACTGTGCACTTACTTATTTCTATAGTTTCGGTAACGAAGAAATACTAGTTTTTGCTTGCACTTTTTGGCTTGTGTTGTAAGTTTCTGCTGGTGGAAAAAAGTGTGCGCGTTAAAAATAACATGAGAATTTTCTGATGATGATGATACTATATGGTGTCGTTTAAATATGTAGTATATGTAGTTAGATAGGTAGACGTATTCGTTAAATGTTGTGGGAGTGAGCTGAGAGTGAAGTAAAGTAAATTTAGGAGTAAAGTAACTCCCTGCTTGTCTTTTCATCTTGAAAATCTTCCCCAATTCGGTCGACAAGAAGAACATCAACAGCACAGCATACAAGTTTATAAGGAAGTCATGCAAGGTCTAAAAATGTCCTTAAGAGAAAAGAGAAGAAAATGAACTTTGTCTGTGAGTTTTTTATGGACTAGTCTCTCTCTCTCTCTCTGTGTGTGTCTCGCAGAGTTTTTATGAAGAAAAAAAGGAAGCTGGTTTGAGAGTTGATGCAGAAAGTAGATAAAACAGGAGGAAAAGTGTCAACTCAAATTATTTGGTGGTGGCGATATGGTCGTTGCTCGGTCGCAAGCTATTACTTATGTATATAAAGAAAAGAAACCGTAACATTTTCTTACACTTTTTTTCCTCTGAAAAAAAAAGAAAACGGGAAGAGATTCCTTATTTTGATAATACGTAGACAATGTTGTTGGGATAAAGCTTATGAGAGGAGTTTGAAGGGCACGTACTCATATATGTCGTTACAATTGATGACGATTATTTTTGTGTGCGTGAATGCATCTTTATGTGTCTGCCCTGCTTAAATATGGATGGATATTTTAAAAATTACATGTTGATCTTTGTGACACGTCACATGTAACAGTATGCTTTTTCTCCCTCAATCTGCATTTTGTTTCAATTTAATTTCTTTTCGTGTCTGTCAAAGCTTTGCATGAAAATGGCGGTGACGACGACAACGACGATGATGATGATGATGATGTCATGACTGATCATGATCATGACTTTGATACTTCAAAAAAAGGGTTGAAAAAAATGACATGAGGAGACGAAATGAGAGCACGAACATGAAAGAGGACAATTTTTATTCGTGTAAAATAGACAGCAAAGCTCGCATTCTGAAAGGAAAGTAAGTGGAATGTCTGTGCATTTTGTTTTGTGATGATGGTGATGATGATGATGATGATGGGGATGATCACGATGACGAGAACGATATGGTTACCGTCAAGAAACAAATAACAAGCCCATCACGCATTCATTTTGTTGTACACCAGACTGAGCCAAGGTATTTCTCGTTTTCATGGGTATAAATTGAAATAGTATGTATTTTGTAAATGGCTTGGTAGAGAGAAAGACAAGTTGCTGATGTGCATTTCCAAAAGAAAAGCTGCAGTGGTGCGAGCAAAAAGGGAAAAGATTCATAGAAACGACATTCCAACGTAATCCCTTTTTATATTTTTAGCACAACATCGTAGTCATCATCATCGTCATTTTATACAGCCGAACGAATGCACCAGCAAAAGCATTATTTTCTCGGTTTTATGTTTGTTATGGGAGTCGAAAGTGTTATATAGAGATGTGCACATTGTTGTTTTTCTTGAAATGTTCTGCTTGTGGATAAAGTTAGTCAATTTACTTGTTTAAATGGCCATTAGCAAGTTAGAAAACGGAGCTCTCTCTCTCTCTCAAAATAGAATGCAGTTCGTGAACCACGAAATATTTTTTCCAACTCTTCCCATTTTCCTCCCTCATTCTTCTCTTACAAATCAAGTCAGAAGAATGAGAAGAATACTATAAGAAACCCATATTTTCCACTTCTTCTTTTTTCACTTGTAAACTTTTTATTTCGGATTTTTTCCGGTTTTTTACAATGTATAAAACCTTGTTACGCTTTTATAAGGCACTTTTCATTCTTTCCAACTGCCTGGCTCATTCGCAGAAAAAAAGAGTGTATAAAATGTTTTATCATTAAATTTCACATGAAAAAGTCGGTGGAATCCTTCTCGCTGTTGAGGAGTCTACTAGCGAGAGGTGATTTTCTTTTTATATGCTTCTTTTCTGGTTTGACTGACACAACACTACAGGGCAATGTGAGTAAGGTGATGGTGAGAGGAGGGTATAGAGATGGATGAATGCAAAGAAAAGGATTCTTTTTTAAATACGATTTTACTTCAAAAAAATGTAATGGAGTATAGTACCCAGCTACAAAAGAATGAAAAATACACGAGCACATTGAATAAAAAAAGTTTTTAAGTCTGTCTGGTATTTACTCTTACCCAACTAACAAACTATAAAAAGTGTACATATACTTCCCTCATTTTTCACATGTCTTGTGTGTAAAAGTTGAAGGAATGCTGCGTGTGTTTGCTCATGAGGAAGGAAGGAAGGAAATAGGGAGAAAATCCCTTTTATTTTAAGTACTTACCAGGTTATAGTATAGCACAGGGGGAGAGAAAGAAATGAGGGAAATGTGAGGATAAAGTTTTACTTATTTTGTCATCTCGGTGTGTAAAGGTATTTATATATTATTATCGTCATCGTCATGATCATCATCATCATTATCGTCATCAGCACACGCACTATATTACGGCTTTATGCATGTACGCGTGTAAATTCTAGGAAAATTTTGACTAGATAGGTACATATTGCTAGTAGTGGCTAATAAAGACGGAGGAGTACAAATAAATACGTAGGTAATATAGTTGTGTGCATTATGTATGTAGAACTTTATCTATGAAAAGTTTGGGATAAGTAAAACTAACATCTAGTTTAGTTTTTAGGGCCGCGGCCGTTATGCTTATTTGTACTTTTGTCAATGTGTCTTCAAAATTCTTCTATTTTTTTCAAGGAAGGGGCAAAGGAGTGAAGGAAAATGTGCAGCTGCTAACGAGCAAATGTTTTCACAAAATGCTATTATTGACAATGATGAGAGGAGGATTTTTCTTAGAAGTTTTGCCTATTATTTACCAAGATTATATATTTCTAACGTAATAATGGCTGTAACGTAACGTGTGGGAGTAAGTGTTGATTGTTGTGCGCACCAAACGAAGTCATTATAGGCATGTTTTGCTAGCAGTCAATAAATCACCCAAATAACAAAAATAGCAATAATCCACACATACGAGGCTTGTTGGATTGTTTTTCAAACAAAAATAAAAATATTCACATTTTATGCTATTGCATAATGGGTATGTATGTGTGAGTGAGATAATAGTTGTAAACTAGGGGACAAGTGACATGAGTATGTCTAATATTGAAGCTATTGATCAAGACTGGTAAAAATGAAGGAGATGGTTTCTTTTGTTTTAGATTTTTGGATCAATTCGTCTTTTCGCAGGCAAAATTGGTAATAGTAATAGGTATTTAGATTTATTTCTGCTTCAACAATTATTTAAACTTGCCTATTTTGCAGACCATTTTATATTCCAGTCAATCACAAATACTACATACGCACGTATTCAAAGATGATCTTGAGAGCAGTGAACTAAACCGAAATATTTCAGGTAACATTTTTCATTTGAAGATAAAATACCTAGTTTATGTCCTTGTAACAAAATTGAACAATACAAAAATATCTATATATTCACCTCAAATTTTCATTTGACTGTGCAACTACAGCTTAGCCACACAAAAAAAGAAAGCTGGAAAAGAAAAGGTAGAAAAATGATTGAAGCAACAAAAACGGTAATATTCCAATTTCCAATAGATTACGTGTCGCGCACAAGACGCATCATCATCTTGAACCAAAAAAAGAGCCCGTCGCACTCAACCCAACAACACAAGTATTTTGAGAAAAAGAGAAACGAAGAAAATTCCTGTAATCTCAATTTCCTCCTCTTTTCAAATCAACCAACTACACAAGAAAACCATGCAAAGGAAAAAAGGTAAAAAAATGCATCCGTGGTACATCCAGATATCCACCACCTCATCATCGTCTGATGCATGAAAAAATGCTTTTGTCGACACACCACCATAGCTTCTTTCCTTTGCACACGAAACAGGAAAAAAATGGTGAAGAAAAAAACGAGCAAAGTTTTATTATCCCTTTTTTCTCATTCCTCATTCAACGCCATCAAAGTGGTGTGTCTATGTGTGTGTGGTGACTTGTTGGTTAGCTAAGCTGGCTTGGCATTCTCGTCTTCGCTAACAAAAAAAATCCTTTCTCTTTTTTTCACTTGGATTATTTGGATAAAGAAGTTCAGGGAAAACAGGGATTCCTCTCGGTAACTCCACCGTTTTACTCTGACGAGAGAAAAGTGGAAGATAGAAAAAAAACGTATGACAATTTTCTTTCACAAATCATCATACTCAACCTCATCACCATCATCATCATCATCATCACTACCACCACCCGGATTCTTTATTTCATTCTCGTTTTTTTACAATTGACAAGAGCAGGATAGCAGTAGTAGTAGTATGAAAAAAAGGAGAAAAAGGGGAAGTGGATGATCATCCTTCATAATAGCTCTGTGTGTGTGAGTTGGACTGTGTCTAGCGAAATGAGATCCGGCACAGAAGGAGTCAGAGAGAAAGAAAAAGGACCTTTCATTTCAAATTATCCTTCTTTTATACCTCACTTTTTTTCTTCTTCCTCTTCAAGTGTCTTCAGCTTTGGATTTTGGTGGTGGTGCTAGCTTGTTTGCTTTCTTTTCATCATTTTCTTTCTCTTTGCCTGCGTACACATTCAATTCCTCTTTTCTTTCCTTGTTTTTGACTCACTGACTGACGGACTGACATGAGAAGAAGAAGAAGGAGAAAAAAAGAAGCCTCTCACTTTTAAGTTTTTCAGAGTGTAAGCATTAAACTCTCAGAAAAAAAAATACTTGCTCCCCTTCTTTCATTCATTCTGTCTGTCTTCTTTTCTTTCTATTCTTTGCAGCTTTTTATTGGGGTGCAGTTGACTGCACCTAGCTCGCTTTACGAATACTTACTACTACTACTGACTGACTACAGTATGCTGCAATCGTACTCTTTGTTAAAAAAAGAGAATAATAGTTGATAATAGAGGAATTGTACTGGAAAACTTTCTCTATTTTTTAGAAACGCCACACATCTATAGCTTGTCAGGATAATAATAGACGAGTTTTTGTATGGATGCACTCTATAATTTAGCAAGTAATTTTGCTATTATGATCATCACAACTAACTACAGACCCATAATGCTGTCCTTTCACACAGAAAACTCTTTGCATTGCGTTGGTAGTTCAAACTATTTTTCTCTTTTTTTTGTGAATATCGATTTAAATGAGAGTTCAAGGGTGTCTTCAGAAAAAAACAACATTCTTCTCGATCCACAAATTAATTCAAACTGTGACACATTTCCCTGCATTCTCCTCTCTTTACCTTATTTTAAGCTTACAGAAAAATTACCCTGTCGTGTTGTATATTTATTTAGCGTCGTGACATATTATTATTGTTATCATACTTTTCTTCGTACGAAATTCTCCGGAAATTGTAACGCTGTATAGGACAAGCTCAGACAAAATGACAAATGGAGTTGGCTCGCAAAGTTATCAATTATGTCATGTTAAATCATCATCACATGAATCAAGCGAGTAATACGTTTTTTCACGAGTGTAGAAATTCCCGACAACGTAAATCATGTTAATCATCATTGCAAAAAAAAATTTGTCTGTAGTGCTTTTAGGTAGCTATAGTGTGTAGGTGGTCGTCGACCAACGTTACTACCACAGAAGATGCAACAAGAACACAAGTTCAAATATGGTTGACTGTCTAGTTTCTCAATTCTCAACGTTCTTGTCTGTTGAGAAAGATGAGAAGGGGTATTTTTAGTAGCAAGGAAAGCTATTAAAAAAATTTCGTGTCGACGACAGCAGTAGTAGTAGCGGGGACAAATGACATGAAAGCAAGTCATTCTTCAAACATCCGAAACATCCAACCGAACCAACAGAAAACGTTTGTGAAACTTGGCATAATGCATTTTGCAAAGTAAACGTTTTTAATACTGCTGCTACTGAAAAATTTCCCATGACTGTACATCAGGCAGGATCAAACCAACCACGTTCTTTTTTCTCGTGGTTTATGGTACACACTTGTGTGTGTGTGAGAGAGAGAGAGAGAAAGAGGGAGATGTATGTTAGAGAATGTGTTTGCCAAATGCATGTGGAGTTTTTCAGTTGTTGCAAAAATTATTAGCAAGCAGTGTGAAAAGGGGGAAAGGGCAGGCGACCTAATAATGTAATACTCTGTGGTAATTGTACTAACCAACCATACTCGAAAATGAGTGAAAAGCATGCATAAGTACATTAGAGGAGGAAAAAAAGGAAAAGATGAAAAGTGTTGTGCAAGCCACATTTTGTTACTACTACTATGCTACATTAAGTACGTATCTGTAACCACACACACAAGATTTTATTATGGCTCACATATTTTTTTCTCTTCTTCTTCTTCTTCCTCTCGTCTTTCGAGTTTTTTTGGCACAGTCGCCAACTTTGCCACGAACGAATGAACTAAAGTTCTTGGGAAAAGAACTGAAAACTCATGCCATTTTGAACAAAAAGAGTAGAGCACACAAGTTTTTTGTTTGGGAATCTATATTCATCCCTTAGGTCTGGCTTAGTTTTCTATGCTTTTGTTTTGTGTTGAGAATAATAAGTTGCGTTTCATTTTTTGGTATAAAAATGGAATATAAAGTGGAATTATAATGTAGTAGTAGAATGTGAATATATATACGTACACATGATATTTAGGTTGGTGGAAGATAATAATAATAATGTGACCTTCTTATGAAGTTTGCGGTAGTCAGATCGCACTTTTTGTTTGAATGTTTACAGTCTACAGGTATTTCATCAGTATTTAAGTACCGTAATATCCAGTTGAGTTACTAGAGACATAAAAATATGAGAGAAAAAAGAAGGTTTAATGGTAATACGAAGAAGAAAAGTTTTCTGGCTTGGAGAGAAATTTTACAGCTGTTGTAAACCATAAAGAGTAAACCTCAATCTGTTGGCTTTTAGATGAAAAGTTGAAATAGAATACGAATAAACAGTCCAACCTTCTCCAGTGATGAATCTACACTGACACCGTGACATTACATATCATCCAGGGTGGAATAAATACCTATCGACTACGACTCTTTCAATAATTAATTAAAAATAATATTGGGCGTTAAGTTAACAAATAAACAGGACAGTTTGGCTATTATGATTAACAGTCTAATGGAGAAAACGGTTCAAATACAAGAAATTTCCGAAAAGTTGAGCTAATAAATTGAAATGATTTGTAGCTCGGACAGGACCCGTTTGTCTGCACACTTCAATTTTGTCAATATATCGTATTATTTATAAAATACCACACCATGTGACATCCCAGCTCATTCTTTAATTCGAATAATGTTTCCTATCAAATCATGACGGTTTTTCTTTCTAAAGATAATTATTATGATTAACAGTCTAATGGAGAAAACCGCTCAAATACAAGACATTTCCGAAAAGTTGAGCTAATAAATTGAAATGATTTGTAGCTCGGACAGGACCCGTTTGTCTGCAAACTTCATTTTGTCAATATATCGTATTATTTATAAAATACCACACCATGTGACATCCCAGCTCATTCTTTAATTCGAATAATGTTTCCTATCAAATAATGACGGTTTTTCTTTCTAAAGATAATTTCCCTTTTAAATGTAGATCCAAAACCAATAATAGCATATACCTATTTGAACATTTTGTTGGTATGTATTTCGATCACCCTCTTCCCCTTCACAGTTCAGCAACTTTCCCTCCTATTATTGAGATCGGTAGGCATGAAATGTGTTTCAAATAAAGATATTACTGCATCTAAAATAAGTACGCATTTTTTTCGGCTGTTGTAGTTTTCCCGAATAAAAATGTACATCCCCAAACCAAAGAACAAATCCCTTCTTGTTTTCTGCCGCCTTAAATACATTCACATTCATTCTTTTTTATTGTTATTATTACTACAACCATCCTCATTTTCCTGAAACACACAATTACGTTCCGGAACATACAAACTGAATAAACTAAATGTACACATTATTCAGTTGGGGTATACACATGTTTGAAGAAAATACATAATGTGTCATCGTCATATTATTATATGCTCTCTGTATGCACATTATTGCACACTAGAATCCCCCATACTGATATCCCTTCTTACTTCTTATGCACGTATTTCTTTGATGCACTACTTTGGTTTCTCAATAGCAAATACAAAACTGCATCTTACCAAAAGTGAAGAACGTGAACTCGGTCCTTGACCAAAAACGAATGAGAAAACTGAGAATACACAAGAAAAGAGGACGGGGAAGCCTATCAGTAGACGAGACTAAAGGGAAGAAATATCAAAAAGATTTTTATTTATTTTTATTTTTCCCCCTTCATGTTTTCTCCTGATCTCTCTCTTCCCATCCCAGTTTATATTTAGAAGAATCCCGAAAAGGAAATCTTTGTTGAGATTTGATTTCTTCGTGAAGCATCATCATACTCTTGTTTCCAATGCAGTTGCACTTTGTACAGATAAAATTTATATACACTACATTATATCATCATCATCATAGAAAAGTCGTGACGTGTGTAGCCTGGCTGTCTAATAGTTGGAAAGTTTGTTTTTATCAGCTAGGCAAGATATCATATAGCTTTGCGTTGTGGTTTACTTTATTCTCTCAGCGTGTAGATAAAATTGCCGTTTGATCCGTGCTACGATGCAGCAAGACGGCTTGGCTAAGAGGGTGGCTTATTTTGTTGACGAGATTTAAAAGGAAAACGTATGCTATTGCTGCAGTAAATCCTTTTATTTTATTGTGGAACACAAGCAAAAACAGTAGAACAAGAAGAGAACAAAAGTTGGTTTTTGGAGGACAAAGGGAAGGAGGAGGACTACTACTGTCGTGGTGGTAGCTGTTGTGTGCTTTTGAATGTAAAAGAAAATGAAAGTTAAGTAAATGATGTTTGATGTTTTATAAGCCCACCACTGACACCATGAAAAGCGCCGAAGATGCATTAACTCAAAATCTGGCAGCGTGCAAGTACTAAGTACACATCAGATCAGTCTCCAAGTTTCCTTGATATTAAATCAAGTGGTGTGGTTTGGTTTGTTGCACAAAATTTGAATCCAATTAGACATTCCTTCCGCCCAAAACAACAGCAGAACAAGCTTTGTGGTGAGAAGGAGGAAAGACTGACATGCATGCAGCGCAAACACTCACAAACACACATATTATTATGGAATGGAGGACGTTAATAAATAGGAAATATGTTGTTCTGTATGGTGGATACAGTCACAGACGGAATTAAACTTACCAACCAGTCCAGACCAGACTGACACCATCAACATCAAAAAAAGCTTCATGGTGATCATCATCATGACATGATGAAGTAACGCAATCTTGACGGTTGGTTATCCCATGAAACCATATCGGAAGCAATTGTTTCAGCACCAACAAACACACAAACAATACAACAGCCAAAAGCAAAAGTCCAATACTGTACGTCAGCCAGAACAAGAATCAAGAATTCATCCATACACAAAGTTATTTTTTTAGAAAAAAAATGATTTTGAGCTAGAATATCAGCACAGTATATATTCTCTCTGTGTCTCCTCATGAGAAACAACAAATGTCTAGCCTGGAGCAGCAGCAGCAACACAACGGTGAATTGCACAAAAGCAAAATATTGCGTTGCACATTGTTTATCTGTTGGCTAAGAGTTTACTGCAACAGCAACAACAACAACAACAGACTTTTGCCTCCTGCTCTCTGCAACTGGGAACTTAATCGCAATATAATTTACTGCTTGTGTGCCACAGCATCAGAATCGAGTCAGTAAATTAAAGTTATGATGAGACTGTATTTACTACAAAGAAGAGAAATATTGTGAAAGACTGGTTGTCTATATAGCTTGTGGAATGGTTTGGAGGGATGAAGATGATGAAGGGGATGTGGATATATAAAAACGCCTTATTTATGTTGCGTAAAAGTAATGTTTGTTTTTTCATGAGTTGCTCTGTAGAAATAAACATTTTTTTTTTCATCTCAAATAATTATTATCATCTTCACCATAATAAAATCCACATCATGGTGATATCAAGTTGATACATGGAAGACACATTACAACATACAGATGCGATTGTAATGTACAAAAACACAACAATAATAATTATTAGTATTATTACTGCACGTGAAACAGTGTGTAACATGTAACAATAACAGTATGGAAAAAGAAGAAGAGAAAAAAAACTCCTCAAACATTTCAATGCGGTGTAGTGATACACGACACGCCACACTGGTGGTGGTAATGGAAGAGCTCGTCGTCGGGGAGAGCAGAGAGAAAAAAAGAGAGAAATTCACGAAGACGCGAGAAGTAATTTGACCTTAGCTTTATGCTGTTTTTTCTATATGCCTGGTTCACAATACTCATCTCTAGAAACAATATAAGATATTGTAGAAAAAATATAAAAGATATGTGGATATACAACTGCAGTTGTGTATATTATGTAGGTGATGTGCAGTAGGGTAATATTATGTATCCCCTCTGGAGGATCAACCTCGGCAACAGAAACAAGAAAGGGTCACATGGTCAACACTTGCTTGTTTTGTACTCTGTTGCATTTGTTGAACATGTCTGTCTAAAGAAACAGTCAGAAAAAAATACTTATCAAAGAGAACAAGGCAGTTATAAAGAAAACTGATCTTTTTTTCTGTCTTGTGTTGTTTCTCCGGCTTCTGCTGACTTGACTCTTTTTCTGAGTCACTGATTCTTCTCGTTGACTCTAAGCTGAGCAATGCAATGAAGCCTCCATATTACATGAAATTTTTTTTCTTGCTTTTCTGCTCCTGTCTTTTGATGATGATGATGATGATGGCAGCATGTATGGCTTTGGGGAGAAGAGAGAGAGAGAGAGACAAAAAAGATGGAAAGAACGTAAAGTATAAAATGCAATGAAATGCATTTGCTCTTCCTCCTCAGCGAGAGTGAGTTTCTTCTGTCTTTTAGTCTTGCGGAATGGAATGACCAAAGGGAAATGAGAAGTAAGCATTTCTGGCTGACTGAATTGTAGATATTTTCCAAGATTTTGTAAAGGGAATACTACTTACGTGTGACTTGATGTTGATATGAGATGTAATGTTATGACTTTGTGCAACAAAAGACACAGATTGTGACTACTGTGACTGTGACTGTATGCAGCATCTTTCTTCTATTTTATGGCAGGACATGTGTGCAAGCATGCGAATGCATTCATTTCAGTCGGATGAAAAATAAGTGAGGAAATGTTTTTTTTTCATTGTTTTTACGATATGTATTGGAAATCTGTACTTTTCCTGAGCTTGTCTGTTTCATTTCATTCAAAATGAAAATGAAATAAATAAAAAAAGGATGATGAATGTCAGAAAAAGCTGAGGAACAAGATGAAGAAACAAAGGAATTCATGCCACCCACCCAGCTAACCGTCAGCATGGTGCAATATCAATATTAATAATGGTTGTAAAGTAATAGCACTAAATAATAGTGGAATGAGATGAAAGCAATGGGTTGTGTCAGCAGAGCAGTAGAAGCACCGTCTGAATGGCAGAAGGCCAGGGTCACACACAGGGAAGAAATCAAACGGAAGTTTAATGTAAACTGTTTAACCCCTTCAGTTTACTACTGCAGTTGTTAGTTTGGTACACAATGCGCTTATTCACCCTTTCACTTTTTTATGCTAGTGAATGACAGGGCTTGTTTTGTGTCGAGTGCATGTGCATTTGATGCCTACAGCATTTCTACACATTATTGGATTGTAAAAAATAAAAACGCTAATGCGTGCCTACAAGGGAGCGTCACAACAGGGCATCATCTTGTCATTTTTAAAAAAAATATCGACAAGTTCGTGTCACATTCCGTAAAACTAACAAAATCCTAGTTATCA
>JAHZMZ010003331.1:0-12505 GCA_027743805.1 Lepidocyrtoides sp. E14 | reverse complement strand
AACTCGTCAATATTGAACACTTCTAATTTGCTTTGGGATGTTTGTCATCACTATAAATAGACTTAACGCTTAAGCCCATACCAACTTAAGAGCAAAATTAAACCAATGTTTCAGGTACGATAGCTAAAGACTGGACTGGTGGTGTGTAATGTATCTACATGCGTATTCAAAAGCTACCCGAAATAGCGAAAAAATGTTCTCAAGAGCCAGATTACGCACTCAGAGGAAAGTGTCTGAACGCTCTTGCCTTGGTTCCTGCACCTAAAGTAAAAGAAGCATTCGCAATTTTAACTGCCGATGACTTTTACTCAAGTTGCACAGAAATGGAAAATCTTGTCGATTACATAGAGGATACTTGGGTGGGAGGAAACAGAGGGGGAAAGTTAAGAGCACCATTGTTTGCCATAGAGGAGTGGAACTGCTTTCATCGTGTAACTGATGATCTTGCACGGACGAATAATGCCGTAGAAGGATGGCACAGAGCCTTCAAAGAAAAGTTTGCTGCCTCCCATCTAACTATTTGGAGATTTATTAAAACAATCCAACTAGAACAGTCCTCTAATGAGGTACAAATTGAACAAAATTTAGCTGGAGAAACTCCACGACCTCAACGAAAAAAATTCAGGGATGCTTCAAATCGAATTAGAGTTGTAGTGGAAGATTATGCAAACAGGACGACAATTGATTATTTAACAGGGATTGCACATAATATAAAGTTAAATACATAGTTTATGGGAAGATGCAGAAAAAACAATTAAAGAATATTGGTAATTGACGATGTACAATCGCTTTAACGAGGAAATGGATCTGTACAATTATTAGAATTTGTTACAGTACCTTTTTAATGACATGGATTTGTTTTATATAAGTGACAATGTAAACGAGCTTTAATGAGAAAATGATTTTAAAAAATTCATATAGATAATCGGTTGAAAAGTTCATATTTATATAAAAAAGAGATTTTAAAAACTATATTTATATGGGAAAGTGACTTTAAATATTTAATATAGGAAAATGATTTTCTGGAAATTTGAAGAGAAATAATATGGATTTAAGATGTATTTGTATCTGTAAAAAAATTTGTAGTAATCTTGAAACAAATTGTAGAGACAAGCAACTTCAAAAATCTGTCTGTGTGCAAAACATTCTATGCGCAAATAGTTCAATGGGCAATTGGTATAATGCGCAGTTAGCAGTATGCGCAAATAGTCAATGCGCAAAAGGCTCAATGCGCAAATGGTTCTATGCGCAAAAGGAATATGCGCAAAAGGTCCAATGCGCAAATGGTTCAATGCGCAAAAGGTAAATGCGCAAAAAGTAATCAATGCGCAAATGGTAAATGCGCAAAAAGTAATCAATGCGCAAATGGTTACTGCGCAATTCGCCGGACACCATAGCATTGTCCTGTCCTATCCTATTTCAGCTACATAAATAGTAGCAATCAATTTCCAACCGGTGTATGAATGAATGAATGAATGAATGAATGAATGAAAGTCACATAACATTAGCTGACAATAAGTAAGTGCTGCCATAATAATGAATGTTTTCGATAATATACTTTATGCATCATCGTCATCTTCATCATGTTCACTCACATGCTTGCTTTCACAGAGTAAAAATGTAAGTTCACATTTCACTCAACAAACATTGATTTATAGAAATGTGTGCTTACACAACTTTACAAGGGAGAAAAAATATACACATACAGATATTTTGTAACTACCTTACTTTCCGTCATGCTGACAAACAGTTTTATATATACTCACAGTTATTTCCACCATTCAAATCTATCAAACATTCAAGGATTTTCTGAAGTTACTGCTACATACGCACCACCGAAGAAAATATATACCTACATACATATCCCTTCTGAAACTCTCCCAACAAACAACTTTTTCCTCATGTTGTACAAAGTGAGTCTACAGATGGACATTGCAAAACAGCAAGTTTTGTTTGTTGAAAACACACATACATACATTCATACATCAGTGGTGGAAAGAAGGCAGCAGCAAGCAAGCAACACATTTTCAGAAAACATTTTCTGACCTCACCACTCTGACCCCCATCTCTGCAAGTTCCTTGTACTCGTCTTGTCAACCGTGTCCATCCATTAGAGGCAAACAAATATTCCATATGTCATGTCAGAAATGCACGCGATCTGTCTTTGTTCCTCTCTGTTTATACGCTTTGTTGTTACAGTGGTGGTAGTAGTGGGGGCAATATTGGTATTGGTGGTGGAAGTAGTGGCTCAGTTCAGTTCAACTTTTCTCAAAACAAAAATACTGACTTCCAATCCAAATCAACGGCATTGTTTGTGCATACATCTTTTTCCTACTTCTACAGATTTCGCTATATATACATACCTAGGTATATGATTTCAGACACGCTAAAAGTTTCCCGTATTTCCTGAACACAATTTCTAGCCGAAAAAAAAATTTCTAATGTTTTTCTGCGTAAGCATCTATATCACTTATATACCTATCTATCTATTACTTATGTAAGTACGTTAATACATCCAAACTTTTTATTATTTTTTTGGCTCTTCAGTCCTCTTGTTTTTCTCTCTGATATGCTCCATCCAATAACATTTTCTATCATCAACAGCAAAAAAAAAATATCCGACAATCTAATGGTTTTATTTTATTTTTCTTCCGCTACTATTCCCACCACCATCAGCATCACCGCCTCATCTTTTCTCTTCTCTCATAGGATACGATACACTGATCATGATGACTTTATAACTTTTATATATAGCAAAAATTAATGTCTTTAATGTCTAAAACATAATAATTGCATGCTTGAGGAAATCTTGATAATAATGATAGTAATAATATCCATTACATTACATTGTATGAGGAAGGAGGCTACTATTTAGGTATCCATTTATAGCCACTTTTATTATGAGAGTACGTAGGCATGCCAGAAAATATAAATTTATCACAACTACCCTTATCATCATCATCATCGTCATCACCTCGTTTTCGTCATCATCTTATCCTCATTCCATTTCTTTCTAAAAAAAAATGTTGTTCTCCCTTGTGCCCTTTTTTCTCTTTTAAAAAGTGAAAATATTTATATCTCATCTTTCTCCCCTACTACTACTACTATTATTATTATTATTGTTGTTCGCAATTACATTACTTAATACGCTTTAAAAGTTATCTCTCTCTGCCTTGACTTTTAGCGCGACTTTTTTCTTCTTCTTCATCTTCTGTCTTCTTCTTGGCAAGCTGGTAATTCATGTAAAGTGAATTGGGCCTATTAAAGAAGGAAAAGCGGAGAAAAAAATATATAACAGTTTTTCTTCTACTTCTTTTCTCTTAGAGAAAAACGAGGAAAAAAATAACAAGAGCTTTGATATAATTACCTCGTTGATTTGAAATAATGCATTTGTTGAATGGCCTCTCACTCAACAACGGCAACTTTCACATTTTTTTCTTTTTTTTTCTCTCTCTCTCTCTTTTTACGGCTCCTCTTCTTTCTTCTTTCTATTTTAAGCGGCAACAACATCCCAGCCAAAAGTCAGAGAATGGAGAATGAAACATAATGAAAGTTTCTGTCGTTTGCAATGATGCTAATAAATATTACTCAACTTCCATCCACACACGTACTTACTTTCTTGTTCTTCTTGATTCTTTTTTTTTTCTTTTTTCTCCTCCTTCCTTCCATCCCAACTGGCTTAACTGCTACAAGAAAGAAAAAAAATGCAATGCAATAATGATGATAATAATAATAGCAGTTTTTAGTATTTCCACTCCACCAGAATACCAGAGACCAATAAGCTACAAACGAGTTATAATACTAAACAGGATAATTTTCTTGTTTTTCTCTACATTGCATTATTATTATTATTTTACTTAACTTTACATTTTTTCTACTTTCCATTTGCTGCTGCTGCTGATGACACTGGACTGCGAACTTTATACATATATGCCATCACACTACCAAACAATTAATGTGCTCTCTGCTTGCTATTAGGTATTATTATTATTGTACTTGATTCTTACTTCTAACTAAACTATGTAGAATAATTGTGTTGGCTAAAGTGAACATAAATATCTATATTTCACTTGGGAATGGCCATTTTGACCTACATTTTTGTTATTGGGATGCAATTATTGTTGTTTGTGTAAAAGTACTGTAGACTGGACTGGTATAGTGGTGGTTGGAAGGAGAAAAGTAGCGAAATATATGGAAATCATGGTATTCTTGTTTTTAAGCAGTAGATCTCGATTTTTTGTGCTAATTTTAGATGCTGCTGCTTGATCCACAAGTTTTAACTACTTGTATGCACGTTTATACTAAAGCTTCGTATAAAATTTTAGAGTTTATAGAATAATATGTTAAATTAAAAATGAATAAAAAAATCTGTTAGTGAGCTTTCTTTACTCTTTATGTTAAGTGCACTGAAAAATAAAATTACTAATTTTTGATTGAAGTTGGGTCCACCCCATGTCAGTTGCACTGGTAGTTGTGTGTTGGAAAGATGTTAGTGGTGGATGGAATTGAACTTGGAAAAAGCCTGGCAGATAATAGTCAAAGATTTCCTATAACACCAACATTACACAGCATGGTAGATTTCCAAAAATATTTAATATTTTTTTGGTGTTAATAGATATTCACATTCACATGCATAACTACAATACATTTAACCAATTTGTCTCAGGTATATGTATTTCATATTCCATCACTACAATAGAAAAGAAGATGGTAATGATAAGCTTATTTATTATGATAAGGCTATTTCCCCATTTTATCCTAGCTAAATTCGTCCCATGAATCCATGTACATATTATGCATGAAGAGCTAAATCCTTTAAAAAAAATAAAAATGTCCTATTATTCTTCTCAAAATAAAGGAGTGTGTGTTTTTACTCACAATTTTTCAACAACGACATGCCATACACAACAGTAAAGCATGCATATACTCCACCATTATTATTATTATAACATACATTCTTTAATGGTGCTATGATTGTGGTGATAGTGCTGAAGCAGAAGAGTAAGGTGGTAGTGGTGGTGGTGGTGGTATGGCGGTAGCAATCTGAGATAATAATATACCCCAAGGACTATTTTGCAGTTTGTAATATGTCGCCCGAAAAAAATAAAAAGAATGAAGAAAAGCACTAGTTCCAGCAGCTCACGTCTAGAGAGAGAAATAAAGAAGGAAGCTCTTTATTTTCCTTTTTATGGCTTACTTGGTTTCGTCGTAAACCGCATAAAAAATATGTTTTGCATAAAAAAGAGAAGGGAACGAGAAGAAAAAAAAGAGAGCACACCTGTCTATCAGCATAATCCCTTGCTACAAATTACCATACACATCACATCACTACACACACGTTCTTATGGGTATACTTGATATAAAATACTTGAATAAAAAATGGAGCATAAAAAACTGTTCCTTCCTCTTCTGCTTCATCTACCTCTACCAACTTCCACTTCCACCACCACTATACCACCCCACTACTATCATCATCGTGGTGGTATTTGGTGCACCTATTTTCGCTTTAGTTTTTTTTTATCCTCCTCCCCCTTTCTCGCAATTCATTTTCCTGAAAGTAAGGTTTTTTTTATTCAGGTAAGTGTATATTATTATGCATATATGAACTTTTAGCTATATTGAAATGACTAGACCAGGTAGACACATTGAATTATTATATTTTTTTCAGTACGACACTTGTGGTCTTGTCGACTCTCTTTACTTGTAGTAGTAGCATGTAGCGGCTGTTTTGTAGTGGTGGTTGTAGTAGTAGTAGTAGTAGTTGTAATCAGTGAAATAGGCTCTTGCAAATTTCATCACATCTCGTCTGCTTCCTTCCACTCTGACAGCTAGGGAAACAGGAGGAATGAAGTAAAGTGAAGCCGCCATGGCATGGCATAATAACGTACGACTTTGTATAATGTATGGGATGGGTTGTGGGGATGTGTAAAAGTAGACAGAGAAGACAGCATAGGTTAGTTGTTTGGTTGGATTTGGATATTATTTTATTATTTCTTTTTTTTACTGCGAAATACTACCCTGGAAAATAGGTGCAATATGTACAATGCATGTAGGTATGAAGGGGAAGGAAAGGAAGGAGGATCTCTGAAGCTGACACAATTGTATTTAGCATTTTTTTTCTTCTTACCTGTGTGTGGTTTTGATGATGGTGATGGCATAGTAGTTTTAAAAAATGGGTAGGTATGGATGTAATAATGCGGATAAAAAAGAGAGTCTCATGTGCAAACCAGCATATACACACCACACCACCATAATAATAATAAAAGCAACAACAGCTACAACAACAAGCAGGCAGGAAACAAGACACATGGCAATGATGACAGTAATGTGACGAGGAAAATGGGCTTTCTTGACATTTCCCTTTTTGAAATTTCCATTACACAAATCCCAAATCTGTCTTTCAAGAGAAAAGTGACATGTTCTTCTTCTCCTCCTTCGTAGCCTTTTTTCTTTGGATATAATGGATGGTTATATATGGGATAAATGCTAAGGAGAAAAGGAAGAGGATGAGGATAACGACAGGGATGATGATTATGAAGGCTTTAGTGGCAGTAGAGAAGGATGATGTGATGTGAAAGTGGAAAATGCTTCTACTCTTCTACACAGATTTCATTACTAGATTACCCCTTAGCTTGACAGTAGACAAAGTTTACACAATCAGTAAATAAATAAATAAATGGAAATAAAATATAAATGTGAAATGCATCTTTCACCCAAATAACTTGATAGTAGTAGTAATAGTGGCAGTGGTGTCGGTGTCGTTAAAGCTTACACAGTCTCGTAGTTTTTATGTACATGTAGTAGATGATGACTGTTATTAAATTAAATGGAATAGGTAATGGCACTTTTGGAGAAATTTATTATGCGAAGTAGAGAGATTTACAAATGAGTTACTTTCATAGTCAGCCACAGAAATATACTTAAGTTATTTATCTATTCAAAAAAACTCAATTTGAAAAAATGCTACCGTTTCTATCTAAAAATATATATTTTATTTTAATGCCGGTGAGACGTGCCCATTTACAAATTTTTTTCACGGTCAATATCAATCGTAAGACAATTGAAAATTGGAAATGTTACACGAGGCATGTCCAATGTAATATTTAGCCCTAGCAATTATATAGTACCTACTTTAATGGCTACAGACATGTGTAACAAGAAAAACTCGAAAAAAATGCTACATGCTACTTAGGTATTGTTAAACCTATTAAACTGCCACCACCCACCAAAACCATAGCTATAAAAGGGAACGTCAGCAGACAGACAGACAAAAAAGTACCTGCATTCTTTACTGTAAAATCTAGGAAATGGAAATGCCAAACGGTAGATTGGCAGGTGGTGCATCTTCTATTCCATGCAACGTGATGTGATGATATCCACCACCACCATCGGCACTGGCACCATCACCACAAACAACTCTAGATTTATGGGAAACCAGTAGCCAATTTGGTTTGGAATTGCACATCAATCAAAAGCAAAAAAACCTGTCGTCATCAGTACAAGCTTCTCCAATTAAAGTCAGTAGAGGAGCCACCACTCTCTCGCTCTCTCTTCTCCCTCTTCTTTTCCACATTTTGAATCAACACGCTTCTCTTCTTTTTTTTCGCCTAACAAAAATAATATGTAAAAAAGGACCACCATTACTAATACTTTTTTTTCACTAAAAAATCTAATCGATTTTTATCTTTAGATATATTTACTCAAGCACGTTACACTCAAGAGGAATCTCAAGTCTCACAACAACTTCAACATATGTTTTTATGTGGTTTGGTTTGTAGACAGTAAAAATATAACAAGGCTTTTCTTTTTACATCTCAAAAAAATATGTAAGGAAAAAAGTAGTTAGAAAAGCTGTACTAGCACTCCACAAAAACATAAATCTATGGAATAGCATTCAATCAAATTCATTTTTCAATGAAAAATATATTAATAAAATCAAGATCATTCCAGCTTGTTTTTTTTTCTTTCAAACATCCACTCCTTACATAACCTCAGCAGTGATAACTACAAAAAAAAGAAGCCAACAGACTCTATTTTTCAAAAAATATGGATATAAAATAAGATCGTATGTACATGGATATTATGAAATGTGTGAAAGTAAAAGTATTATCTATTTCTCTGTATAACTCAAGAGAGAAGAAGAAGAAAAAAAGCACGACACGACATGCTGTTTTCAACTTGTACTTGTAGTATTATCACATGGTAAAGAAGGAAGTAGGAAATCCGAGAGGAATTCAAGTGAAAACTATACGGATTTTATTTATCCTTCCATATTTATTCTATTCATGGATTCAGCACACTTTCTTTTTTTTTAAAGGATCAAGCATGATATTATGAGAAGTGGTTTATTTTGTATGTATGATGATAAGACATGCAAAAAAAAGCAGTAGCCAGGAATAATAATAAAGTGAGCAGTAGTGGTGGTAGTGAATGCAGAATAAAAAATAGAGTAGAAGAGAAACTAGTGAAAAGGCTCCTTGGATATTTTTGGTAATGCTTGGAAAAAAAGAGAGAAGAGTGGAAGAAGATGGCATTCATAAATCAAACTATTTTTCCCTGTCAAAATCATGCATTTTATCGCTCATTTGATGCACTTCGATCCTTCACTTTTTGCTTCGCTTCCTGTGGAAGAAATGTTTTGGATTGTGAACCCAGTCGAATCCGTTGTTGGTTTTAATGTTGACTTCTTTCTATGGCTGATATATATCGACCTGTTTTCACTTTACTCGGTAAAAAGACTGATTTTACACTTGATATTTACCCCGCGTCTTGTTTTGTCGGGTATGCGTTTTCACGAAAGTTTTCCAGGATTGTAAGTGTCCTGAAATTAATTTTTTTTTAATCTAAAAATTTAACGACCCTTTATTTAAGGATTTTCTAGAAATAAAAGTTGCTGCATCTAAACTTAATAACAAATAAAAATGAAGGACTGTTCATTTTCCATCCTTTTTGAAAACACAAATCACTCTCATCATCATCATCGTCACTCCACTTTTTGTTTTCCCGTAATTTCGTTTATAAACGTTAGAGAAGAGGCAGTGGAAAAAAAAGGAAAAATGTCAGAGAGAAATTAGTGATGTCTTTCTTTCTGCCAACTTATTAACCAAGTTATTATTAGGGATTGCTTTGCCTATCATTATTTTTGACGTTTAATGAGCTGTCATCACCATTTTAACAGTTTTAGCAATAAGAGCTAGAAATAATAGTAGTTATCAATGTTAGTGTTTTTGAATATTTAATTCTATAAGGTTTAAAAATAAAAAGTGGTGATCATCATGGATGTCAGTGTGAAAGTGAAAGAAACTCAACTTAAGGGAGTAGTGAGGATATTGTAGGAGCAAACGTTTTCTTAGAAGTGAAATGATGACAAGTTAAATTATTTGATGACGATGACGGTTGTGGAGTTTAGAGACTAGCTGACTAATAGCATTTTTGTTATTACAAGCAAAGTAATTTGGGAGGGTATGGCATTTTTTCTTGAATTAATGATAAATTTAATATAGTTATGTCTGTCAACTGATAATTAGTTTGAAGACATTAACGCAATAAAGCAAAATATTATGCATTAATTGTTCAAGAAAGTTGATAATAAATTGTACAATGCTTTTTTTTCGTTGATATTATGCATTGTGTAAATGTTGTGGTATTTGAAATTAAAAGTTAAAATTTTGAAAAATAAAAAAAAATAAGTCGTTCTGTAGACTGTGGAAATCGTCACGTAGAATTTAACTACGGAAGACTTACTTAAACGCCGCCTTGTTTTAAGTTGTTTTAAAGTGTGTACTGCGATACGCAGATTTAAGGAAACGGGTATTGTTGGTGCAGCTAGAACAGTAAAATAAGAGTGAAATGACATTACGTGTTAAATTCAATATATTTTATTAGTAGAAAAGAAGTACTTAGTAGAAAAGAATTAATTTTTGAGACAAGAGTGACAAAACAAAACTTTACACTGTACGTGCTCAAGTATGTAGTACACACAGTCCATGCAAACGTATTTGAACAGAATGAAATTGTTGATATTTCAGAACTAGTAGCCGTATTTGCTCACATTGGCCAACTAATAGTTGTTGTCAGTTGCATTATGGTTTATACGGTCAAAATGATACTTTTTTCTCAAAATTTTCATCCCATTTGTGTGCATTTCTATCCTGCATGAATGTAAGTTATAGAGAAAAGAGCTTTATACTTTAAGTAAGCTTTCCCCCATTCCCCATTTAGTATTGTGTAGGCATAATACATAATATGTAGGTATACCCAGTACTTCCTAAGAACAACAGAGAACAGAACCATACTGACTTTTATGCGTGACTTGCTGCCTGTTCGACTTACAGAGAGCTTCAATACACCACAACAACCCTCTTTTCAGTTTTTACATTCCTAAGGGACTGTTTAACTCGCTTTATTCTTTCTCTTCCCATCAGTAGTACACTACTACATCACATCAAATATACGATGATCAATAGACATCCACACAAGAATGATGATTTGATTGAACGAACCGTTTTTTTTCAAGTTTTCACGTTTGTTGAATCAAAATCACACAACAGGCGATTGAGATGAGATGCTACTAGCATGTTTAAACTAAACGAATGATGCGTATCAAACCCCAACCCAAAAAAATTCACTGCAAAGTCAAAAGCCATATTAAAGTATACGCTTCTATTTTACAATTACTTTGTATGTATGTATGCATGCACATGACAAAATGCATAGCATAAAAGCTGAACAACTTTGTAGTTTAGTTTGTTACACAGAGAACTTCAAGAGACTCTCAAATTTTTTAAGTGCCTACCTCAAAGATGCACATCACTTGAAATTCTCCGAAAAGCAAAGACACTTTTCTCCTCATTGTACTTCCGCAAAACCACTTTAAACTGTCTTGTTAATACATACCACGCAAAGGTAGACGACTACTCGCATCCATGTATATTCTTGTTTTGCCCCAGTGTCATCTCATCATGTACCGTGTTCTTTTCTGCTTTCTCCTCTCTCACCACTGTACACTTCCTAAGTAAACCATAGTATTTGCCTACAGGCTTTATTACAAAATTTCTTCCCATTTGTTATCATATTATCTCTTTTTCCAAAAAATAGCCATAATTTTCATAACACTTTTTGTATTTAGGTATTCATTCCCTTCTTTTATTTAAGTACACCCTGAAATCTTCACGCCATACCAAACCATTACCATCATTACAACGACTTTACTCGTCCAAGAAAAGCTTATCTCTCAACTGGTGGATGAATTTCTCAGTAGTAGTCTGAATTTCCAGAAGCACCAGTTTTTAACCCTTTATATCCATCCACCACCACTACATACCTCATTTGCTATGGTCGAAAAGTGATAGTTTGGATTTAGATTTTATATTCATAAAATAATAACACTGAAGAGTTTCATGTATATTATTATGCATATATACTTTTTCATTGTGTCATTTGGCGTGAGATTCCCTACGATCATCAAAGAAGAAAGACTTCCTCCACTTTTCCCCCTTTTCTCTCTGTATGATATCAATGTGTGATTGTATGTGTGTGTGTGCTATAGTTTATTTTAGGGGAACCCTAGGGCCAAAAAAGAAGCGAGAAGAGACAGGAAGAATGAAAGAAGCCATTGAAAAGTGAATCTTGTTAGGAGGAGCGAGGAGAGAGAGAGAATAAGAGACAAAAACCAATAGATATGAAAAAGATGAGAGGATGACCGTAATAAATTTTCCTTTTGGGTCAACATGTGATTTTCTTTTACACACCTAAAATTTCATTTTAGCTTTTCTCCTTTTTTATCTAGTCTGTAGCCAACAACTTTATAAGAAGAGAAGAGTAGTATCAGTACCCATTCCACATGAATGCGTTTTGCCTACTTGCTTGTTCGGTCATCATCATCATCATCATCATCTTATTTTAACCTCCCAATTGTGAGGCTCCTTCTTCTCACTCAAGAATACTCTCAAGGATGATATTATGATGACGGTGTCGTGCAGGGCATTATTTCCTTTTGTATATTATGTAGTGTGTGTGTGTGTGGTATCAAACACAAGAAGAAAAACGACAAGGACAACTGGTTTCGTGATATCACGATATAAACTTTTTTTTTCTTTTTTCTTTTTTTGGATCTGCGTTTTGCGGTTGTTGCTGAGCCAAAATCTCTTTACCACCGGTGGCCTGCTGGCCACGTAGGCAAAATCGAAGGGAAAAAGGAAGACGAAGAAAGAGAAAGAAAGGCAGACATCCAAAACTTGATTTTGGCTTTTCACCATATCATTTTCTATCGTGTTTCTGGCCACTTCAAAATGGAATAATATTACATCTAGGGCTATGAATAGGTAATTTATTTAGGTATACATTTTATCGCAAATAAAATTATATATTTTTTTGTAGTACAAGCATAGATATATTGAAGGCAGCAACCACCTGCACAAATATTTAAGGCAGAATATAACAGAGAATGTATTTCGCTTCAAGCACGTCCTATTGTAGCTCGTATTCCTGAAAACCAAAATATTAC
>JAHZMZ010003330.1:0-16442 GCA_027743805.1 Lepidocyrtoides sp. E14 | reverse complement strand
AGTAAGATGACAGTTGTATATTGCATTTTATTAGGACTCGGTATTGTTCGTAAAAAATCAGATTTTGGACGCATCAACGGCATATGAAAGATCAGTGTTTTATATATGACCTACAAAGTGGAATACACATAAAGTCGTTTTTGAATTATAATGAGAAAATCTTTTCAGCATTAATTGAGAAGATCGAAACGTCGGATTACTTTTGAATAAAAAGTTCTACCTACACTTGTGTATTACCTTTCTTTTCATTCTCATTAAACTTTTTAACATTGTTTTATTTGTCGGGCCATTTGATGTTTGTGTCGCAAGTCTTTTATTCTGAGTTTTCCCCGAAAACAATTCAAAGTATATTTGTGCTTGGTTGCACCAGTTCGTTTTGATAAAAAAGTAGAAAGAAATCTAGGGATGATTCAAATGCAAAAGACTGGTATTGGCCACTAAAATTCATACAGAAGAAGAAAATTAAAAATCTCACTACATAATTGCAAACTAACAGCTTAGCGATTGAGACGTACAAAGTACTCGTTTTTAGCTTGCAAAGAAAACCGCGTCCAGCATTGGAATGCATAAAATCAATTTATGTTATTTACTATGTGTCAATTAATTGTCCAGCCATAACTTACTACTACCACCATTGGTGTACCATCATCATAATATACACTTTTCTTTACTTTTAAATACCGATAATATGCTAGGAGTCCCGGCCTGGGACGTATGAAGTATGTAATTGCAAAGTTTTATGACAATGCGATATTGCAATGCATCTTTCTGTGACAAGTTTACTCATAATGTAGCTGTAAAAACTTGTATGGTACTCGTGCTCAGACTGTAACATTTAATTGAACGTGTAGTGTATTAGTAATCTTAGGTCTCTCTAGGGTATACCAGTGTAAACCAGTCAATAACCTCATTGTATCTATCTGTTAGGCCTGATATCTATCTCCATTTTGATGAAGTTTTGCTACTAATTGTAATTCAAAATTGGTGTTTTGTTATGACTCATAATACGCATGTATCGTTACTTTCATAGGCAATGTTATGTGCGATTCCTCACTTTCAGATTAGTTTTTATTGCTTTAACTGATTTTTGCAATCTGATAAACTATGCTTAATAGCCTTATACGTGTTTTAGAAGCTTATTTCTACTTAAAGGGCTAGACTGGGGTATTGTAAGATTTACATATTATTCTCAAATTGAGAGTCTGACTCTTTCTTTGTTTGATTACAGGTTTAACGATGAGGAGAAAAGGGCCAGCTCCGACCCTTGGGAACATATCCATCATGGGAATAACAGTTTTGCTTTGCTTTATCTATATTCTTGCCCCAAGAATACAGGCAGAATCAACACCAAGGACTAACAGCGTAAGCAGTGACAGTGCAACTTGCCAATGTGGAGTATTTCTACTTGGTGCTGGAATTCTTACATTTTCGGCAGATGCAAAGCCAGTACTTGCAGGTAACGGTGCATTTATCTTGAAAAAGTTACATTGTTTGCTTTACCACTTTTTGAGTGCAACAAAAATGGGAATTTTCCAGACCTTTACAATACAAGTTCTACGAACAAAGGGTTCAAAGACCTGCTGCAATCTAAAAAAATAACAGGAAGATCTAAAAAGCAGGGAAAAGATTAAATATTTTTGTCCAAAGCAATTTCTCAAATGCTACATAACTGCATACGTGAGCTCAAAGAAAATCAAACGTTACCCTAAAGTCCTTGAAAGTTTTTTGAACTCTGGAAGCAAGTCATGCCCAAAGAGTACCGTAATTTTCTGATCCACTGTGTGTATACGTTATATGTATATCATTTATAAGGGTTCACGTTCACATAGTGTTATTAGACAAATGATCGTTTATTCACAAAGAAAGAAGGGGAAATGGTTAAGATTTATTCAACATGCATAGGTAGCAATGATAACAAAGAGAAAATAGGGTTGCCCTTAAAATGGAAAGATGGATGGCGTCGCCGTGTATTTACCGTTTTAAAAGATTAGACCAGGATAGGGTAGGTTAGGATAGGGAAGAATGTATATTTTTTGTACACACATATTTGTTCCTACCAAGTGAACACCTCTTTGCTTCACTTGTTCATTTCTAGCGACTTCCGTACGAAAAGTCTTGAAAGATGAATACCTTCTCCCTAAATGATGTCGAATAGTCAATCCCACTTTTTTATGCAAGTTCAAGGTTAATCGGTAGTTTGGGAATTTCCATTTTCTTGGATCTGTGCGCGTTGTAAATGCGAATAGTCTATCACATTCCTGTATTATATTACAGTTACAGCACAACAAGCTTTGTAGAGAAAATTTTGCTTTTTGGTTAGATATGTAGATAAATTTGGCTTCGAGATCAAGTAGAAAGCATTTTTAATTTTTGACTCGATGGAAAATATGTCTTACAAAAAGATTTATGGATGAAAACCATGCACAAAATGTAGAAATTTTGTATGAAACTGGATTAGGTATATCATATTATACTGCATATCAGCCGAATATGTTATTATGCAGTTTCAAATAATACTTTTGCAACATTTTCAGGATTGCCAGTTGCAGCCAATTGTAGCGCCTCTGACGACAAAATTTCATGTGCGACAATATGTCGTCAGTTGATCCAAGCGATGTCCGGGAATCAAGAAAATACACCCCTGGTTCAAACGGTAGTGCTTGCTGCAACGCGTACTTTGGCTTGTCAAAGGTTTAATGAGTCTCACAAGGTCCCTGCTCCAAGGAATTTCGAGGGAACCAGTAGACAGACACTTGCACAACTTGATGAGCAGAAAAAATGGAAATTTTTTATTGGGCCTAGTCCACTAGGAGCAAGATCAGATTTGACAGCAGAAAAAAATGGAAGCCATGGGGGATCAAATGGAAATGCTGGTACGGAGGAGGATAGCAGTGTCGCTTTAACGGAACCAAAATGGCTTGGAGGGTATTACCGGTGGTGCGACGAACACTGGATTTATGCTGGGGTCAGTTTGCACGAACCTCTGTGCTGTCAAGGACATGTCCCCAAAAGGTAATGACATTGAATTCTGAACGAATTTCAAAACTTCAGAATCGATGAATGATATAATATAGTATTTAAACTTGTTTTAGATGTCCCAATTATCATCCGGAAGAGACCTCCACACGCAAATCCTCACGAAACGGCCGTCGCCCCCGTCTAATTGTCATCAAACGATGTCCGAATAACGTATGTGAGGATGAAGACGATGAAGATTTGGAGCCTTCATCTGGAGAAAGTAACAACAACAAAGTCTCCCCAACGTCCCTTACTAAACCGAGTTTAGATGATGGCGAAGAAGAGACTGAGGCACCAGAGACATCAGATAAAGAGGAGGAAAGTGAAGATGATCAAGCTCAGAAAGAAGTAGACAACGACGATAGCAGTAGTGAAACGATAAATCCATACACCACACCTTCTCCTGTCCCCTCCAAACCGTTAAATGCCACCGTGATGTCAGAGGCACTAAAATTTTTCGAGACTCTGATGGAAGGCCTAGGGTATGGTGAGATATTTGAAGGGGTACGATCGGTTTTGCCAGAAACTACTGCTGTACAGCTTTTGGAACGAATTAACCATGGCGGTTGGCTGACACATTACCAAGATAGATATATCAAATGGCCCCGCGAATTTAGTCTGGGCTATTGCTACCTTGAGTACTCAATGTACAATGTGAAGAATGAAGGAGGACTTGTGCCTGCCACCCAAAGTTTGCTCGAACGAGTGTTTGGGCCGGATCGACCGTTGCCTCCAATTGGAGCTCGACTTCCTCAGCCACCTCAAGCACCACAAGCTGTTCCACCTTCCCCTAACCCATACGATAATAACTTGGCCGCTGAACTAAATAACTACATCCAACCAATTCCTCAACTACCTGGAAATAGTTTTGGTGCGTATGAACAGTATGACCATACCAGAATTTCTGGAAATAGACGAGTAAGGAGAGGTGTTAGCGTGTCAAGAAGTTACTCCAACTCACCAGACTCGCTTGTCATTGGAAGAAGCAGTGGTAGCAACAACAGTGGAACTACCCGCAGACGCAACACAGTTAGAAGAGTAAGGCCACAGTCACGAACCGTGCCCCTTCCAACGGAATATGAATCGCCCCAGTCGTATCAAGTTGCATCTGCACCAGCAGCTCCAATTGCAGCAACATCTACAAACAGTCATTATGTACCTCTGCGTACAATTCAGCCAAACCAGTATAATGATGGCAGTTCTGGAAGAAGCTCTTTCGTTCCAACACAACCTGAGACAAGTAGCGCCCATGACCGCTACTCGCAAGTATTTCCTAAAGTGTACAGGAACAATGTTCCTTACTCTGTAGATACCTACCAAAGCAACTCTCCATCTCCTTCCCGAAGAAGTCACGTAGAAAGTAACCACAATAACGTCAACTTGGCTGAAATCGCTCGGCCACGACGTCATCCAGGAGGGGAAGAGGTAATTGGCGACAGAAACAGCCAAATATCTACTGGAAGTCAACGAGGTCCAATGGGACCCCCACTACCCCTACCGCCCCAAAGAAAACAACCACCAACAGCAAAAGACGGTCCTTCAGCAGGAAACTTGTTGAATATTGCGAATATGTTGATGCAAACTGCAATGGCTAGTGGGGGCAACAATGAGGGTGACAAAGTAACAAATATGATGCAAACCGCAATTCCACTTGTGGCACAAGTAGCAAATAACCCCGCGGTACACAGCATGGTAAACAATCTTGTCACCACATTTTTGACTCCTCCAAATTCTAATGGACCACCACAGCCTCCTCCGCAACGTCCAAATAGACCTGATCCAGAAGATAGCTGGGGACCTGGTGCAACCAGCAGCAGTAATAACAAACGTCCCGTAAACTCCAAAAATCCCCTGAGAGACAGTGACGAACTGAATTCTAATGAGCTTGAGGAGCCGGAAATCACTTCTTCAAATTCAAAACCCGTAAATGCAAGACCACCACCAAGTGCTGGCGGTGGAGCAACGGAAATGATTGCAAGCATGGTTCAAAATATGGTATCCAGTTATATTAAGCATATATTTTCACCTGGGCCGGGAAGACCCCCACGTCCTTCCAATCATAAACCTGGAAGTTCCAGCAGCAATAACAGTCCAAATGACAAGCTGGGAGTTGACAAGCCATCAAGTAGTGATACTACAGAAAGTAATGACATTGTAGATGTAATTGCAAATGCGGCCAAGCCATTTTTCATTTCCACATTTGGAGTAGTTCCTGGAGATCCCGGTTATGGAAGACTTCTCAACAGGCGACGTGATGAATATAAACGGTACATTACGACCAAAATTCCATTCATCATAACAATAATACGGTTAAATAATATCGTTATTATCAATGTCAATTGTCAATTTCAGACACGGCGGTACATCCAAAGGTCACAATCCAAACGATATACTGACTGAAGATCCAGATCCTGGAACCGGGATCTTTGACATCCTAGTTGGGCCTCCAAATTTCCCAGATACAGGAAACAAGGTGTACGACTTTGGAAATCGAGTAGTATATGGTTTCACAAATGCAAATGATCCTCATCATGGTGTGTATTGCTTCAAGCAATATTTTGTGAACAAAGTATGGGACTACTTCAGAATGGGAGTCAGGGCTGTTTTTAAATAAATAAATAAAATGTAGAAACTGACTGACAAATAGCACCGTCCAGATAAACTGTATGTGGTGAATCTTTTTATGGACAAACTGACTGACGCATTTAGTTCTTAGACTTTATTGCAATATTATTTATTTTAGCAGAATACTCGTACATTTTCAGCAGTTATTGAATCATTTTATACTCAAAAAGTTTACACGTAATTATCACGCAGACAGTAATTTAAGTAAATGCCCTTGTTCCATTTAATGCAAAAATAATTGCTCAAATTGAAGAGATGTATATTATCAGAAACAAGTTTTCAAAGACAAATTTTGTTCTGTGGGTATTTTGTGTAAATTTTCACGATGAAATGTTTCCTGCTTGCTATACGATACGACAAAGTAGTTTACTTTTTTTGTATAATTTTATCTAGTCAGGTTTTTACATGCAAATGTACCTATCTGTTTTCAAAATAGGGAATTTAAAGGAAGTTTGGAAATCCCTAACATAACGGAATATTCCTACTTGTTCTGCATCCCAATTACTTTTTGTTGTTGGTTTCGATCCGTTTGGTTTTCAATATTACCAAGAGGTTGTTGACAGTATTTTTTATGGTAAAGAAAGTAAGTAATTGGCCAATCCATTTTATGCAAAAAGAATCTTTTATACTTACGTAAAGTTGCAAAAATTATATAGATTCGGTTGTAGTAAATCAAAATTTTCTTACTTGCATCCATACATTATATACCCAGATGAAAGATCAGTTTGTAACTCTACAAATTATTTGTATGTTTATAGTGTACAAAGTATTAATTTTCATCAAGTTACATTACAAATGACGTAAATTAATAAAACCATAATGTTGTTACTCTCCGTACTGTTATTATATATTAGCAAATAATTGTATTTAAAATTAACCTATTCATAAATCATTTCTGAGAATACGACCAGTGCCAATCTTTTTTCTATACTTTTTATTAATGTATAATTTCATGAATTAATGGCTAATGAGCAATTGAAAAACAAGCGTTAGCGTATCAATCAGTTTGAACAATGCAAGATGTGAGCAACTTTGCTTACATACTTTCGAGATTAAATAGAGGATACTTTGTACATTCTCCTGACAGCAAGTTAAGTATTGTTTTTTAAAAAATGGTTTATTATGTTTAGGTATTTTATTTGTGATCAAATCCAAGTGATTATCAATGTACAGAACAAATTATTGTAAGAGACATGATACGTACCATATACTGTATTAAGACAGTTTTAGTCTACCTAATTTTCAATGAGAAAGGAAATTTCAAAATTACATAAATCGTCACAAACATAATATTATGTAATGTAAAAAAGGATAGAACCTCCCTTTTCCACTACTTTTCTTTAAAATGTGATGTATTTATAGTGATGTAAATACTTGTTTGGTGTGCCCTTTCCAATACAAATTGTATGAAAGGGGTGCATCCTTTGATAATAATATGATTATTGTAGTGACAATGTTACCGTATTACCGTTAAATGAGCTACAAAGGGGATTAGGAAGTAAATTATATTGTCTTAAGATTTAAACAAAGTTGCAATGCAAGAAGACCATTTTGATTTATTGTATTCCTAATTTTCCCTCAATCAAGTTATATCTTTAAATAGTTCTCCAAGTGGCATTTTTTTTGTATTTTGTCTAGTATATACGCAGCATAATATTGTACTTGTACATGCTACAACTTTGAAATTGAATCGATATTTTTGTTAATGCTTCACCACAGCACTATGTTATGCATACATGATACATATAGCCACGGTTCGTTGTTTTTTATGTAAGCTCATGACGAGTATATGTGTAAATTATTTCAAGTATGTTAGTATTTATTTTTATGGATTTGTAAATTATTTTAAGTTTGCAAAAAGGTATATCTATGTGTGTGTAAAACATTGCCTCGTCAATTGTCAGAAGAATGATGAGTAATATGCACTCTTTTGTTAGCTATATTTTGCCTACGTCTTTTATGATACGACTGCAATAAACAAAAATAAAGAAAAAAAAAACCGAAATACACTTTTCATAATCTAAATATCTAAAATACTGTTTTATTACACCTATCAAAAATCGAACTAGAATACATAGACTCCATTTCATAAATAAACGACGAAATAGTAATCTACCGCAGTGACAATTAATATAAATCCTATCATTATGGTTTCACATAAAAAATTAAAGCGCTGTAAATGATTAGAAATTAGTACAGCTAGAAAAATCCTAACTAACACAACATTCTATTGATCAAGTAGCAGATATAAATATGCAAAATAATATCTCTCTTAATTATATATAACTATTATTTATCAGGACTTTTCACAATGCAATAATTGCATTTTAGCTAAACTATATCTTAGCAGAAACGAAAAATAACGATAATGACAATTGTCCAACGTCAAATAACCCAAATGCTTGATAAAAATATATAGCGCTCTATGTCCAGTAGGAATCATGATTGACATTGGAAAACAGTATTAAACTAATGACACGAATATTTTGAGTACAAAGATCATTAAAGTAACATTAAATTTTCCGTTTCTTTTTATAAATGACCAATTTACTTTCCAAGGAAGGAAGTAATAATTAGTTAGAGTAATTTGCTTTCACATTTCTGAAGCTGTACAAACTAAGCCTCATTTCCTGTGTCAACAGTAAGCCCTTCAAATGCTGCAGTCAACCTATTTGTGCTGTGACCTACGAGAAAAGAAAAAGCCGAACATCAATTTTATGAGAAAAATTTTTTCATCATCAAAGATTTTACATTGAACGGAAAAGCTGACCGAACAAAAATTCGCTTCCAAGCATTGTGAGAGACGGTGATTGAGGCAAGTGATCATAACAATTTGTGTTCACTGGAGGCGGACTCCAAGGTCCAGGTGCCACGTAGGGTGAAGTTACCTTGATGTCAAAAAAAATTTACTACATATCAGTTTTGAAACCCGCTACTATTGAGTACTATTTACCATATTATTATATCAGGCCAATTTTCCTGTCTGGACTCATGATCTTTAAATATTTACCAAAATATTTCCAGAACCCCCAGGAGGAGGAGGAGACGACGGATAGAATATAGGATGACAAGTCCAAACAACCGGAGGAGACATCGGAGGTGATCCTGGAGCTACCGATTCTTGCATCCACACATCATAAACCTGCGTTTGGAAATATTTCGATTAGCTTACTTACACGTTGCTAATTTTTCAAATTCAAATAGAAAAACTGCAAATTGATCAAACTTACAGGTGGGCTTAACGGGGCGGCACCACGGTCATAGCTGAATGAATTTCCATCAACAGCCTGCGGAACAAACGCAGGAGAGCTTAGTGGAGAAAACAACGGTGGTGGGGGCGCAGACCGTCGCTTGGGAGAATTGGTCCAATCGTTGAACCTTCCGTTTCTTGTACCCTGGGTGGTAGTATGAGAGCGAGAAGAACCCTTGTACTTCCAATAGTCTCCAGAGCCACTGCTGCGAGAAGTTGGCGTACCGTTATTACTTGGACAGCTATCATCTGATGCTGAATTTTCAAATGAGGATTTGGCCGAGTTAAGAATGATGAGTTTCCTTGTTCTATGCTTTCCCCTTAGAGATACAACATCTGATATAGCTTGAAGCATGGGCACAGCAGTGGGATAACCAAGCTGTGCAGGTCGAATAGGTCGTCCGAACCTAAACAAATAAAGGAATATGTATACCAATGAGAGAATGAGAATTAACAAAAATAAAAATTACAATTATCATGCATAGAATTTAGACATACTTTTCATAATATGCATTTTCCAAACTTGGCAAGGGGAGCGAACCTCCAAGTCCTTCCAATAACTGGACCATCTCATACGCAAAAATGCGCAGTGGTACCAGGTTTGCTGTACGAAGTTCACCGTCGTTCTCAGATCCCATTAGCACAATGCTACTTAGATCCTTTTCAATTGAAACTTCATCGAGATTTATGTTTTCACATTTTTCGGACAGGAGCGAAACAAATTCATCCCAATTCATCTTATATCCTGGAGCTTGTTGCAATATCAGTTCAGCTTGCTGAGTCAAATACTCGATTTGTACGCGATCCACGAGAATTACTACACCATTATCAACCTGTCACCAAAAAAATATACCATTAGTTGAATGTCATTACTTCTTCAACGTGAAAACGAAATGCAACGTTTACAATTTCAATACCTTTACGTAGTTTCCAAGTTTGTTGTTCAGTAAGTCTTCTATTGAAGAAGCACCGCAAAATTCTGGACGAAGTAGAAACCCATGCTCCTCCAGAAAACACTCAATTAACTCTTCTACGTGAATGACTTCTCCAACGGCCCGTCGTTTCTCAATGATATTACAAACTTGCTCACCGACTACCTACAGAACAAAAAAAGTTAATAGTTACAATTCCAATATAACTTTATATATGCATATCAATGCTAATATGAATTTGCTTTTACTTTAATTTGTTCATTTGGGGTCAATCGAATGATTTTGTCATCGGCTGTACAATCATTAGTGCCTGGACTCAGAATAGTAACAGTATCACTTATGGCATCAAAGAGTTCGGCAAGCTTACTAAATCCATATTCCGACACACGGCACTGTTCTGAAATAAGAAACGAAATCAAACCACATAACACTACTGACACCAAACTAAAGATAAATCATTAATAGCACCTACAGAATAATTACTTTGAAAGTGATGGTGATAGTAGGGTACAAATTTGGAAAATTCCAACTCGCATCTTGTTGAGTGACGAAGTAACTCCACGACCTTTTGCAAAAAGTACTTCCAGTTAACGGATAATACATTGTACATGCAAAATGATATCCGGGGTTGTCATACAAAAATGCTTACCTCGGTGGCAAAAATCCGGGTTCGGTGAAGTTCTTGCGGTGTCTGCTCGCGTTTGGGTACTGCTAACATAGTGTTCCCATCCTCATCTTTAATCAGTGCAACCAAAGTGGAGTGCTCTACAAGTTCTGTGACCAAATCAGAAAAGTAGCACAGTCCGTAATCTTCTGGATGAAACTGCCGCTGAGGAAACACATTAGCAAAAGCACTGGGAAAGTCTTCCATTCGGATTTGCTTCTTAAGACCACCCTGAGATTTAAGGACACGCAGCATATCGGTTGCAAACCTCTTCATCTGTGAATCGGAAACAAAACAACATTTGTATGTACATCGATCTTTGTACATAAAAACCTGATAGAAATACAATGTGATAAATAAACATACTTGAGCTCGGTGTGAAAGGGTTAGCACGCGGTTTTGAGCAGCACCCATAATCTGAACAATTAGAGGCAAAGTTTGCAGCAGAGCAGATAAACTAAAGTGTCCATAATCTGCAACACGGCATTGTCTAGAGAATTTAATAGAATTTCTTCAATGATATTTATAACACAATGCCTCATCAACATAAATCTTATGTATAATGTGCCTACTAATGCATTCGCCGTAATAGCTTACCTTCCAAAATGTGCGTGATAACTGGGAATAAGTCTAGCAAAGGGTAATGTGCACTTGGGAAACGTCTTCAAAAGATCAATAAGCTCTCTTCCAAACTGTGTTAGCTGCCCGGCTAACTGAGAGTTTGCAGCACCTAAGATCAAATAAAATTGAAATAATTAATAATTAGAGCGATACAGAGATTTGAAGGTTCATCACAACGGATTTCTAAATTAAGGTCACTTACATTGGTCCTCCTCCTTTCTCTCATGCCATTGAACTCGCTTCATGCCGTTCTCTCCAAAGACAATCTCTACTCCTTGCACACAAGAAATCAGATGTTCCAATGGAACACCGTATCCCTCGCTGGCGCGCTCCAATTCTCCAAACTCTGATTCATAGCAATCCAGAAAGCTATCAGAGAGTAGACATAAGTGGTAAGCATTTGACTTTTAAGCGTTCATACATTAAAACACTTATCAATTTCGTCTTACCTGATTAAAGGGAAGGTTCCGTCATGTGACTGCAATAATGAATGTATTCTAGTTCCTAGGACCTTAATTTCTATTATCACATTTGGTAACATCACCTCCGCTTCTTTCTCAGCCCACCCCATGCGCGATTTATCAGTCTTTCCTTCCCATCCTTGGATGGAATTTGCAGTAGAGATCCAGTCCTCTTCCGTCCTGTACACAATGGAATTAAGTTCAGTTGAAGCCACATAGTATATGGTTTTATCGCATGCATATCCAACTACACTCTCTCTGTGTGTACCTTTTTCTGCCATTCACTTGTGAGTGAAATATTTCTCCCTGGAGTGGAAGCTCCATTTCCGTTAGAAGTAGTCTCAGATATTTGGACAACATCCTTCATACGGTACAAGTCGGAACATGACACGGAGCGTCTGTATCGCTTCTCAAACATTTCTCGAAACTTGAAAATTGGCAGAGTATGATGAGGAACATCTTGGAGGAGTGAAGCCACTTCATTTTTCAGAGTTTCGTGATCAACAGTGTTTCCTAAACAAAAGCGCCAGAGTTCATACAAGTAACAACAAGAGTTTGACTTGAACTTTTTTTCAGAATGATGTAACAAGAGAATAAAGTTTTACCTTGATCAAATGAAATGAAAATACGCTTGTTTCCGATTTTACGTCGATGCAATTGTGCAACAGCATAATGAGCGTCTTCTTTGTTGTTTAATTTCACGAGAGCTGTGGCAGACCCATCGCCAGCAAAGTAAACCCATGTTGCTCGCACGCTAACATGTTCAGCAAACGCATTATTTAATGCAGACCGAATCGTTTTCCAGTCTCCAATGGCTGGATCAATGTTCGTTACGTGCAAATCAAATGTGTCTGCTGAAAAAAAATATTCAAAAAAAATATAAACCATTGCCATCTAGATTTAAGATTAAGAACAAGATTTGATATGCATGCAAAGCAGCGATATACCTACCTCCATCGCCTGTACGAGACTTATAATTTGCATACGTATAGTTTCCTGTACTCCCATTTCCATTTACTGCAGCAACATATTGTGCATCAACAAACGAAACAGGCATCTGGGCATATGCTGTTTGCGGTAGTATTGTCCCATTTCCAACTGGCGAGGACAGCTTGCCGAGCTCTACTTGCATGTTAAAATTATGCTGATTATTACCACCTAACGGCTGAACAGTAACAGGAACGTTTTCATCACACGAATTCACAGTGGAGTACAATCGTGGACCTGCAGTTCCAAATAATTCTGAAGGAACGTGCTGAGGAGGAGTTTGACATTCTTGTCGCAAATTGGTGTTCGTATCCATCTCCAAATTAGAATATAAATTCTGATGAAATGCAAATAGTGGGCTGACAGCAGTTGTAGTATTTGTAGAGGATGCATTTACCTGCGTGGACGACTGATATTGAGTAGAATTGTTGAGCTGAGCCGACTGGACAGTAACAGAGTGAAGGTTATGCCCTTTCTGTAAAATTAGCATAATAAAGCCGGCATTTAAATCAAGACTAAGTCGCATTCATAATAATACCGAGTGATGTTACCACGTCTGTACATATAAACCGTAGTGGTTGCTATTTTCATGATTTTATAAAATGCTCAGCATCATTTTTAAAAGACTTTCCTACCATTACACTGGGAGATCCGTCTCTACTGGTCTCGTTTGGAGTTGACGAATTGGATGCAGCTGTGGTCGATGGCAAGTTGTATCTGTTCACTTCGCCTGTTCCTAGTGAAGCTTGATGAAGAAAACGGGGTGGAATATTTTGCCGAAAATCTGACGACCTCTTCCAAGTTGGTTTCCACGTTGTTGCAGAACTAGACGCTCCCTGATTTGATTTATTCAACTGCATAGTATGATTCTCTTCAGAAATAATATCTTCCGGAACGTTAACAGTAGGGTAACTGTCTGAAGGAATGTATTCCCTATATGGACTGCACACAACTCTAATCTTGTTCCCTAAAACATCCTCCCCATTCATTCGCTTGGAGGCTCTTTAATTAAAGTAAAATAAACAACAAGTATTGAGTTAAATAATTTAATTTGTTAATTTGAAAAAAATGGAATTATACTTGGTTTGATGAAGAAATTCGACTAACGGACGGTAATAAAAATATTGTACTCATTATTGTTAATTATATACTTATCTTACATTCAAGAAAATAAGTATTTAGCTAGAAAATGATAAACACGCCAAACAGCTTGTTTGGCACACTAATTTATGTAATCAACAAACAAACTAAACAATCAATGCCATGAATAAAAAATGTAAAAAGTCACTTATCAACACCGGTAAAACAAAATTAAATTTTCTAATCTACTGACAGAGATTGGATAACTACCTTCCCACTTGCTTCGGATACAAGCTAACGACTGAGCGAATATAAAAATTTGTAAAGTTAGTGACAATAAAATATTGGCACCAAGTCCTGGTGAAATTGTAACTGCATACACGGTCATAGACTTAACGTATGTAGCTATATACGTCAAAGTAAATTTTCCAGGATATCAAGTAAAGCTTGATAGAATTAATGATCGTTAGCAAGGATTTGTTATACATAAACAAACAGAAAAGCATTAATGTCGCTGACTAAGACTGTCAAATACTACATAAAAAGAAGTAAGGTATAAGGAAATTATTAAATAAAACTACTACTCGTAATGAGGATAGACAACTGCAACTGACGTGCCAATAGTCAAAAACTAGAAATTTGCATCAGACGACCGAATCAGATTATTTGAATAAAACTTATTTGATAAAAATGTCATCAATGCTTTTCTGCATACATGATGCATTATTATTATTATCATGAATTTATAGCGTGGATTTCATACGTCAATGCACAAAAATACATACAGATAAGAAAAAGTGAAAAAAAAGAATGTGGTTCTCGTTTTTTTTACAGCAATACCTAGAACACTAGAATGTATTTTATGGAAATTAAAGTACAAGAATTTTACCGAAATTAAAACATTTCAATTTTTAGTTCCACGCCTAACCTTAATGCAGCTTGGTAGTTGGGAAATCTAATGAGAGCCAATTGTCCACGTATACACACGACCTTGCCACCACAATTTTCGCTCAACTTTCGTAGTCGAGTTCGGATGAAATTTTGAGTTTTGTAATTCCACTGTGGGAGCTCTGTTACTAACACATCTACGGTTGGAAGTCCACCTTTAAGTGGGACTAAAAGTTATTAAAAAACCATTAGTTGTAAAGATACATTCAAAGTACCAAAATGTCACTTTAATGAGATGTGTTGCTTTATTATTAAGCTGATAAAGCAACTAACTTGTCAGGTTATTTTCACCTGGTTCCTTATTGTATCCTGGCCTATATGGCAAGTCAGATAATACAGTATGAAATACGTAGCGTTCATTCGCACACAATAAAAGGGCATCGGGGGTTTGTGGGTTATGGAGTAAAATTATGTAAAGACGCTTCCTATAAAGCACATAGAACCATTGATATTACTAAATTCAAAATAAAATTGTTAATTTGATGAGGCACATTTAGTTCACCTGTAGCGTAAATCCGACAAATCTGTAGCAAAATTAATGTCTCCCGAGATCAGCACTACAGTTGCAGGATGGTACCATGATGAATTAATTGGATTGGAACAACTTATGTCGGCAAAACGTCGCATTGCTTTTGGAACCTGCATATCAATTATTTACAGCATATAATATAATACAATATGTGTACATAAAATACCAGCCAAAACACACACATACATACATATGTGATGTAATGAGCAAAAAGCTGTCTTCGTCTACAAAATGACAATACCGTACTATCTTAAATGTTGGTTCGTACTATAACTACACCATACAAATTTACATTTACGTATTAGGGTACCGTACTATTATCCAATAAAGTACGGTATTTTAGTTTTGTATACGAAGACAGCTTTTCCTTCATTTTCTCACATGTATGCTTAATTATACTACATATTAATAATAGTATAAAGCGTTCACTCATGGATTTCTACTAACATTTCACACATTGCCAAACTTACTGCACAATTTTCAATGTCCCAAAACACACCAATCGGTGGCAGAACTTTGCCATTTCCACTACTTGATGCAGGCATTTCCATTTTCACCGAAAACGATGGTCCTTCAGTAGCGGAAATAGCAGGGCAATTGTTGGAAGTTTCGTTGGTTGATTGAGAAAGACTATGTAGATTAAGTGGAGACGATTTACATGCTGAATCCAAACCACCAGGGCCAGATTCCATATTTGCACTTTCGTTGTAACTGTTGTAAGATTGGAACACTGAACTATTTTTGTCGGCATTGCATGAGTAGTAAGGCTCCAACACGCTTTGAATACTATTAGAGGCAAACAACGCAGGTGTTGTGAAGGCATTTTTGTACAGTGATGTCGGTAGAAACGTGGGATCAAATGGTTCAGGCACTCGCCACGGTAATTCATCTTCCCTACAGTCGATTGTTTTTTCTATTGGAAAAATTGCAAACACAAAATGCGTTTACGATATCCTTTTTATTAGCGACTACTATCAACTAGCGCAGAGCCATGCAACTTATTCAATAATTTATTATAAATAATAATAATTATTGTACCCGTGTTGGTTCGTCGTTTCCTAAAAGTTTTCATGGCTCCTCATCTGATTACATTCAAACGATTGAGCAAAATTTTTCAATTCGATGTCCAAATCTAAAATCTACATAAAAATTAACGTAACATTAATACCTAAGTGCTAGGGAAAACATACCGCGTGCTTAGATGCACCACCAGACACTTGAAATCGTGTCCGAAGCACACCCAGACAAATGATTTTGTGGAAAACACACACCCAGACACTTGAAATCGTGTCCGAAGCACACCCAGACAAATGATTTTGTGGGAAAC
>JAHZMZ010003328.1:0-35549 GCA_027743805.1 Lepidocyrtoides sp. E14 | reverse complement strand
TATGCTGAATATAATGGGAGATGGATTTGGGCAACTTTAAAATTCACCTGTGTCGTGTGGCAGGAGTGGAATTATTATTCCCTTATTAGCAAATTACGTAACTACTTAAAAGATATATTTGACACAATAAGCTATGGGGTACAGTACTTGAATACTAATAGAATCTTCTGATTCTTTATATATTATATATACCTAGCTAAGACTCTCATTAATTAAAAAAGACCGAACGTAAGCTGGGGATTCTTACCTGCTGCAATAAGTGCGTATGGTTCTTGAGGGTTAATTACGTATGGAGTGATGGGGTAACCAGCTGAACCGGGCGGGATACCGGCTGGTGCGGCGGCTGAAAGTTTTTTTAAAAAAGGAACATAAATTATTTCAAATGTCTTGAGGGGGTGGTATAGCGCTGTCGGATAAATAGGTGTCAAATAACAAAACAAAGTAAAAAACTTACTAATCTGCTGTTGCTGCTGCAGATACTGTTGTGGAAGAATGGACATGGGAGGTGCATTCCCATTTGCTGTTGTGCCATTATGATTACGGAATAGCTGGAAAAGACAAATACAATATACAATATGAACCATAAATATAAAAAAAACCTTAAACATTAAAAAAGCATTGAACTACAATGAAGATACTTTTTAACGAACAACAGAAATCATCTTAGGAATAAGGTCATCAATTTTTTTGCCAATTTAGGCTATAAAATCCGTAGAGAATCGATTATATATACACGTGAACTATTTAAAGTGCAGTTACTGTTGCCCATACGCCTCATTGCGCATCTTAATACAATTTTGTTAACAATCATGAGTGTGACAGCTACTTAATCATTTCCACTGTGACTGACAGCCATTGAGCGAAAAAGATTATTTGCAACTATCCAACCGCAACCTTTTGCATCTTATTATTATTAAATGTTATGCAATTCAATACCCTAATAATATGCGATCATGTAAGACAGAAAAGGTAGAGAAGAAGGTGAAAAGTATTAAATTAAACGAAAATTGTGATGGATAACTGTACGGACATCATAATTACGATGCACTAGGTACGTGCACAAGTTGTTTGCATTTTATCATGACTTTGTAACTTGGCTAATTAGCTTAGGGTATATGTAAAGAAAGCTATAATCATCATTTATTCAATATGATTAGTGTAGAAAAAAATAATAAATGTAATTATTATATTTTTTAGTACAAATAGACAGATATAGACGGGCATTTAAAAACCTCAGGATATTTCTCTTTTGTTCTATTCTTGATAATGATAACCATAAATATCGTTTACTTTTGTATTTTATCATCTATTATCCATAGCTGTCTCTGTTTATAATAGTTATATACGACATTCATTATCATCATTCTCTCAACCATTCAAAATGAGAAATTGTCAAGAGGTAACAATGATTGTTTAGTTCACACACTTGTTCATATATCCCATAAATTTCCAATTTATTACTACTGAGCACCATTTCCTGAACTTTCTATTATTGTCTTGTCATAAAAGCAATTTTTAAAACGAAAAAAAAAATTCGCGTTCATCATCAATCATTTGGTGTAAATGACTCCACCGACATGATTAGTCAACAACATCAACTGCTCCCTTCCTTTGTTTCCTTCTCAGCATATTTGAGTAAGAATTTTAAATCCAGGAACACACATCATAAACATCTCTGGTGCTAAAAAAATTCTTGCTTGTTGTAAGTGTCAAGAGGCTGAATGCATTTTCTTTTCAGGCAAGATAGCACTTCCAAAAACATTTTACCTTGTCTGTTTTTGTGATTTGTTAGTTTTGTTTTCGCTTCAATAACGGTTGTTACCAAATGACATGTAGATGCAATCTTTTTGATCGTGCAATTCTTGAAAATATAAAATATGGACGTAAGGAAGCATGCATCATGTGCAAAAGTACAAGGTAGCAAGTACTTATATATGATAGTCAAAGTCATATTATATTGCCAATTCGCACATATTTTAGCAGGATAATAATTTATTATGCATTCCGCTACTGTGTACCAGCATGACACAATTTTGTTTTTTTTTCAAAATTACTGTAGGCAGAAAAAAATACTAGAAAACTCTCAACTTTTTTTGAAAAAAAAACAACTTGGTCTTGCTGTTGCAAAATGAAAAGATCCGGCTTGTTGAACAGAAAAAAGGCCATCGTACTTATATATATATTTATCGCGTATATCGCCAACAAAAGAGACACGTTGAGATGACTGAAAAGTTATTTATCTTAGAACAAGTTTTGATATTATTGTGTGATGTGATGCTTGCTGCCTAAACCTACACAATGAAAGATGCCAATGTACAAAGAGACGATAGAAATCTCGGTCTCAATTTGATCATCGTCATCATCTTGCCGTAATCGGAATATATTTCCTTTGATTTTTGGTAATATAACGCATGTTTGTATAATATGTAGGTATGTCTACATGATGCTCTCGTTACTTGTATCCTTTTGCAAACCAACAACTGCAAAAGAGGCAAAATTATATTGCAGTTCTATATTATGCAGTTGTTGGTTTGCTTGGACTATATAAGGCCGTAAGATCCAATTGGCCAATTACCAACCGTTATATTCGCGGCATCATATATCACTATTTACGATCCGGTACAGTTTGATGAACAAACAAATTAACACGAGTTAAAAAAAAGGTTTAACTTGTATTCAAGTAGTGCATTCCTGCATTCTTAGGGACCATGAGAAACGTGTAAAGTAAACTTGCTTGTTATAATAACATTCTTGAAGCGATACTCAATTTAAATTCATTACTGAAAAGATTCTTCACACTCAATACAGTTTCTTCATTTCTCTTTTGAACAGCATTTTTTCTTAGTACTGAGTATGGTAGCCACATTAGCATGCAAGAAAATTAATGACTCAAGCAAGTATAAAAGATAAGAATGTGTAACATAATTCATAAGAAGATTATTCAAAAAGAAATCTTTTAATTTATTGTAGTATTCTCCCCAAAGTCTATTAATTTTAAAGAAGTGTGAATTTCTTTTTTCTCCACCTCACTAAAATCTGATTGTTTTTACTAGAGGCGAACATATTTTTGCTGCTGCTGTATAATATGCAACAAGTGCATCTTTATTATCACCATCATCAGTATCAACAACTTTGTTTTTTTTTTGTTTTCTACTTACAACTTAGGTGTGCACATTTTCTAAAGAAGAAACAAGCAAGACTCAAGAAGTCGAATGAACATGACATATTACCTTGCTAACAGCTCCCAAATAACAAGTCAAATCTAGAAACACCGACTAGCCAGCCATGTGAGAGTCAGGAGAAGAATAGGTAATGGTATAAACATCATTATGTGAGAACGTAAAAGGCTTTTAGTGCCAAGACCTACAATGGTAATTTGCAACTTACGCCTCGTAAACCAATAGGATTGGCATGAAAATGTCAAAAGTCTATATATATTGGATACAGCATAAATATATCTTGTAACAAGTTGAAATGGATATTTTTATAGGATGCATACCTACATGCAAACAGGGTACAAAGTAGTATCATTATCATCATATCATACAACCGACAGCGACAAGTAGAAGGAGCTTAACCGTTACGGTATTTTAAATGCATCAACTTAATCTCAATCTTTCACAGCAGTCCATTAAGTGTAGAAAAAAATGATAAAATAATAGGCCTTAAAGAGATTTGAAAGAATTACAAGTTTTCCTCGCATTTTTATATTCTCATCGTGTCACTTTTATTGTTCACTGACTTCTATTAAATTGTACTTGGGAGGTGGTGGTGGTGATATTACTGCTGCTGATGGTAGGGTGGAGAGATATATGACTGTTGTAGTCGACATGCGACGTACTTCATCCGACAAGACAGAAAGAAGTACAAACTCGAGGAAAAAGTTAAATGACTCATTATATTGCATTTGCATGGATGTGACAAAACATGATAATAAGCGGTAATAGTGTTGCTGCTGTGGATTCTGCTGCATTTTTTTGTCTTCTTGCATGCGATGCAAGCAGTAGACGCTACGACTCTCACACAAAAAAAAAATATTCAGAGAATAAAAATAAATGCGGACGATGACGGGAAAACAGAAATATGTACGAAACATTAAAAGAAATGAAAATTCTCACAGGAAGAGAAAAAAAAACTATACACATACATGATATGATGTTTTCGAGAGTAATAACTTTTTAGCAAGTACGCATAAGAATTGTAATGTATTTAATGTATTTGAGTTTGCAACAGAAGCTGAACTTTAAAACATTTTTGAAAAAAATGCGTTCATTTCTCAGAGGATGTCCTCGATTACCTTGTGTACATTGCTGTACGACGTATACCCACCTGAGGGTGTTTTTAAATTGCAATTTCTTTTCAACTTTACATAAATCAAATGAATGCAAAGTATTTAAAAATACGCTACTTTAAGTACACTTTTTATCAAAACTTTTGCTCAACAGTTTCCGTTTAACGGTACACTTTAACGATAATAATGCCAAGATATGGCCATTAAACCACTTGTTCGTTCTCTTTCCCTTCCTTATCAACTTCATTTGACACATGTGATGAGTGGTGTCATATGCAATAAATTGAATGAGTGTGTGAGTCTGAGAAAAACTTAAGCCTTAAAATAATATTCAATTTCTCGGAAGAATGTCGACTCTTGCATGTAAAGCCAGCAGCAGGTTGAAAAGGAAGCGAAAAAATTTCAGCTAATGACAAACTGTTCAACCTTTCTGTGCTCTGGTGATTTTACAAGAACATGTACATCTTTTTAAAATAAAGATGAGTCATCAACATCATCATAACATGATATACGCTATGAATATGTATGTGAAGTTTTATAGCTTGCAATTGCCAAAATTATTATTTATGCTTGTTGTGTACTACTGAATGCCCATATATTAAGTCTACTGGATATAATATAAGAAGCGTCTCAAGTCGTTTCTCAAAATACCATCCCCCATACGTTCTATCAACGTGATCATCATCATCTTCTTCAAAGACGTGTGTTGTGCGCAATGTGTGTGCAGCGCATCCTAGACAATCAATCAAAACTGAGTAAAATAAACACAATTTTTCATAGCGCCTCCTGACATCAAAACAATTATTAAAAAGAGAGATTTCCTTGAGTTAGTTTCACAGCAATGCACTGGCAGAGATAGTAGTAGAGCAAAAGAAGATCACTGTGACATTCTATTCCACGCTTACACTCTACTTTGGAAGAATTTACAAAAAGCAGTGATTCATTATAGCAATCAACACACTCTACTCATTAGCACTGAGTTGACTCTTTTGGTTGTTCTTTGAAAATAATTTGTTGCAACTCTCTGCCGGCTGTTGCTGCTACTCATCCCTTTTAATATTTTATAGTTTTTCAAGGAATAAAAATATATACTATCATTGCTGCTAATCACTTTATTAATTTTGTGTGTGTGCTATTGTGTCACGCGTCCCCAATTCCACTTTCCTCCAAACACTCACAGCAGCATCACCCTGTTATATAGTTCATTTGTAAATGAATGACTGCTGTGTTAATTAAAATTCCCTTTTACTCATGTTTTGTTTACGCTGCTGGTGTTTTGTACCCCAAAAAGCTATCAACCAACCACTAATTTACGTAAATAAAAAGGTTCTCTGAGAATTTATTGATGCATAAATGAATTTACTTAAACTGAGCAGGCAAGGATTGTATTTCACTTGCTGCTATATATTTTTTTTTCTCTGTACTTTAAACTATCTTTAGTAATTTAAGTGTCATGTATACACAATAACGCAATACCTGGGTACTTGACATATAAAAGCATGCATCCACACATACTTAAGAATATTTTTAAAATACATTGGTAATTAGTTTGACGTGTCTCAATATGCAATAATACAATTTGCCTGATTATATGCCTACCTCCTCTTCCTTCTTTTGTTGCTTGTGCAATACCTACGCACTCTTGCTGTCTTTATTGACCAACGTAATGATTGTAATGCGTAAAAGTAATGGCCAATTCAGGATGTTTGTAAAGCTCACATGTTCAAATAGGCAGTGAAAAAGGTACAGAATGTTGATGCTTGAAGCGACTACACATAGAGATGTGTCTGGTTCGGCATATTAATTTCAAATACTTGTCAATTCTGATTACATGCTACAAATGGGACACTACCACACACATAAATTTAATGCTCCATATGTATGAATAGACTGTCGATGTCTTCCACAACAATACACAAGATCGAGCAATGGCCAGATTCTTGAACTTTCAATCTTCAATAATAACATGATATTTCGCAATGTCAGAAAATTATGAACCAAAAATTATACAGTGATAGACACAAAATAATGATGGCACTTTTATTAGCTTTTTTTCTTCTTTATCTTAGTGTCCATGGCCCGAAGTAGCTTTGCTGCTTGAAGAATACAAATCTCTGCGCACAACTACGGATGCCATTCATGTTGTTGTTGTGAATGTATCTGCCATGCCAGAAGAAATAACAAGCATTGTACATTATGCATAATGTAACAGCAGCAATAGTAACATCAACAGCAAGTAGAACGTCAACATTAGTGCAAGAGTAACAAATCAAGCAAGAAATCAATTATGTATAAACATGCTTTCTTTTTCGCTCAGCAATAATAATTGTCCCCCTTTTTTTACAATTAGTAGAAGAATCCTGCAGAACCAGATCTATCCATCTTCAAACCAAACGCTGCTATTATTTCTGTTAATAAACGGTTTTGATGATACAATGTCTTCTCACTTAATATATATTGCATGCACTTTTTATACGTACTTGTCAAATGTAGTATATATACATATACATACGAACATAATATATACCGTTGTGAATGGATATGAGCGGTTAGCATGTGTGTACAATGCATGTATGTACATTTGAATAAACTCTAACTGTAATCAGACCTTTCTGAATTGTTGTTGTTGTGCGATGATGTAACCTCACCAGCATTAACATCAATCAACAAACTATAAAGTATAAAATATAATGCACTTTATCCTCATGAATCAACGGTCAAAAGATGAAGACAAACGGCAGAGATCAGATCTGAATCAAACCACAAAGACAATCTAATTTGGCCAGCTATTGTGTGTACACACACACGATGTAATAATCCAGCTGTGACTTTTTCAGCGCCCTTGCTGTAAAAGTACCTACCTACTACTACCACAAGTAGTATTATCATATCATCACCAAATGAACATGAAGGGTTTCCAAACATTTTTTTGTCTTGTTTGTAAGCAGCACTCCTTTTCTTTCTTTCTTTTTGCAGGGGATATAAATACGCCCAGACAAAAAGGATTTTTATTTCTCTTATCAAACAAAAAGAATGCAATAATAATAAAGACAACATTTAATCTAACATCATTGGCTTGATCACAGCTATCCTTTGAAGGACTTTATCTTTGATAATCTTTTTTTTTCAAATATATCAATCAGATTCTGGTATTTTATTACGAATTTGCATGCGTCTTTTTGAATTCATCATCATCATGATTGCAAATTGTGACGAGATGCTGCATGGAGTAAATATACGTTTCAGTGAATGATACAATTTTTAGGAGGGTGATATATAAATATGCTACTTGCTCACTGGCCACTTGACTCACACTCATTCATAAAATCAAAATTAGGTAAAGAGACACTCGCTCATCCCACTGACTACAATTATTCTGAGTGCATTTTCGCAAGAAGGGGAAAAAATATTTAAAGAGCGACAGGAATGGTAGACCATTCACACTTGTACATATGCACAATGATACATATTGTGTGTATTATCATCAGTTTCAATCTACACATCCATCCTCAAGAAGACTTTTTTTTATCTAGCCTTGTTATCTTCAATTCAACAGCCAACCGTGTTTACACATATTAGCCAAAAGTCATTGTTCTCTCTTAATTGCTCCATCATCGACAACAGCAGTCATATCAAGTGCCAAGCTCAATTACTTAAGTGCATTGTACACTCGTAACGAGAAGAAACTAAACTATCCTGATTTACAGTACACAACGCAGCCAGTTACATGCAGCCGCCCGTATGAATGATCAAATAAATAATGATTTTTGCAGTGTGTATTTGCACACACACGACTATAAAGTCAATAACAACATAAAATCCGGCAAGTTTCGCAATAGTGTGCTTGAATATTTTGTAAAAAAAATAAATTGAATGTACATTTTAAATTACCTATAAAAATTCCCCCTCTTTTACCCTACCTAACAATTTCATCCAATCTCTTTTTAGGAACTGTGAATACCATTTTGGATTTTCAATAAGTCCCAATCACTGGCTCTGACCGTCGAATATCCCCACCAGCTAAACACGTTTTCCATTATACTTATGTCATCAATTTACCTTTCCGCTTCGTGTGTAGACTGACGCCTTGAAAACCACATCCAGTCATGATTTCAACACTTTATAGTTACATCTCTTTTTACCTATGCATAATATACAAGCATTTTTAAAACCAAAACCAGCCCATTTTTTAAAAAAGGAATGCATAAAAATTTAATGGTAATAAATGATACATTTCTGTTCGAAATTATGTGACAATTCTCTAGAAAAACTACGTGTACCACGTATGATTTTGAAAAACTTGGATCAGAAATTCTTGAAAGGAAAAAAAATGTTGCTGAATTCATATTCAGCGATTGTTGCTGAGCATATGATGATGATGATGATATGATGTGTGTGATGGTACAGTACAATACGGACGTGTGCAAAAGTAGATTATTATACTACCAGCTCAACCATAACTTCCGGTTGAATCTTCTTCCTAATAGACCGGTTTAACGTAAAAAGGGATTCTTTTCCAACAACACCTAAAATGTTTCATTGTCTGATATTATTGCTCGTGTTTTGTAAATACAAACTCGCAGGTGAAACAAACGTCATTGTTCTGGCAAATGCCATCGCACTACAATAAATCAAAAGATTGAAAGAAGACAGAGAATGTGCGAGAGGTTTAGAGGAAAATGCAATACACTTTGCAAATAATATTATGCACTTTTTCATATGAAGCCTTTCTTTGATTTTTATCTTATCCCAACAAGTGCACCTTTATTTTTCTTACCGTTTTCTTGTGATTAAGACAAAAATGCTTTTATAATCTTCTAATGAAACGGGACAGTTTGAAAAGTTTAGATAACTTTCCAAATGCTTAAAAAATGAGCCATATGCCTACACAAGTAAAAGCTGCTTTATAATAATTTTATCTTATTGTGTAGCTCTCGGAAATTTCTCTACTGATTTCAGAAATGATTATAACTATATTGTTCCCTCACTCAACAAAAGTTCAGATTCAAGACAAGGAGGAAGGATGATGATGACGGAAGGAAAGCCCATTAAGTTTTACAGAAAACAATAACAATAATAAATAATCATATTATTATTATTATTATTATAACGAAAACACATATATCCTGTGTTTGCTTTACCTCAGCTAATAAGATTATTACAACTTGGTTCGTACATTTACCGCTTTCTGAACTCTAATTACATTATATTACCACGACCGTACAGAATAGAGACGACGTTGATGACGATGAAGGCAAAGGTGAGTGCTTTGTTAAGGCTTATTAACGACCGTCACAGAGGAAGAATCAAGAAAGAAGGGAAAACCATTCAAAAAACAGAGAAGGTAATACTTTATAGATACCAAAAGGTTATTCATGGTGGTTTCAGTTTTCTGTGTATGATACAATTTAACATGAAAAACATGTGATCCCAAGAAAGTGTAAAATTTCATGGCGGTGGTAGTGGTGGCATAATATTATTATGCCTTGATTCTACGAAATAATATTTACGTTAATGAGGTACAGTTAAGTAATCAAGTTGATACTTTTTAAAGAGGTTAAATTCTATATAGTACCGTTTTATGGTGATTTGCATAATATTATATTGCTACTAATTTGCCAGTGCCTACGTGTGTGCGTGCGTTAAAATGTGGTATGTAAAATATGGTACACAAATTTGTTATAAAACATCACGTACTATTAAATTTATCCCGATTGTTTCAATAAAATTGATGGTTGTTAAAATAGCTACTCGCCCATTTCTGTTATACAGACAGATAGATATCGTTATCATCATGTTAAATGATTTGAAGCAATAAAAAAGATTCTCAGAAGAAATTGAGAATGGGAACTATATTAATGTCTTTTTATATGAACATGAGCGTTAATGTTAAAAGCACGTTAGAAATATTAGTAAAATCTAATTACATATTTATATATAAAAATGAGCTTAATGGTTATAAGCTATTGTATAGGGTATACCTTGGCCAAATCCTTGGTAATCAAGGGGCCCACCGAATGGTGAAGCCCGATGAACCGCTTCGTCACCAACTTCATATTGTTCGCTTTCGGTTTGCTTTGTACACTTTGATACAGATTACAATTGGAAATTATTGCAGTTGACATGAAGGCAGCTTAAAGGGTGTCACCGTCCGTGTCACTCGAAATAGATTTATATGTATATAAAGTAGTAGTAGTAGTATAAGTAAAAGTAGTGTGCTTATTTAGTACTATAATTACAAATTACAGAGGTAATTATCTCTCTCTTTCTTTCTAGCGTATTCTTTGGATCCCTAAGTTTCTTACTTGAATTCAAATTCACAAAGACTTTTTTAAAAAATTGGAATGAGGTTAAGCGAGAAAAAAAATAACCAACTTTGTTTTCTTTACCTCTGAGGTGTGAATGTACTTTGTATATTGTTTATCTTACATAAAAAACGATCGTTTCTTTTTTTGGTAATACGGTTGAAAAATGTGCGAAATTATAAATTACAAAATAAAAACGGCTCTTACAGTTGAAATTGGTTAAAATTCTCTCTAAAAAATATAATGTATGTATACAATATATATTTGTGTATTTATGTGTACCTCTTGTTGATTTATATAAAAAAAATACAACAGCAAGCTATTGATTATCTTTGTGCATGTATAAATCTGTTTTCTATATGAATGCGTCTATTTCTCGGAAAAAATCGTTATTACTGCTAAAACTCATAAAAATGGTTTATGTACAATAAAAAAATGTTTAGTTTGGTTGTTGAAAGAAGGGAAAAGAGGTTGAATACATGTGTAATGATGTATGTATCTTCACAACAATCACAAGTTAATATTTAGGAGACTATTCACAATAATACTTATGCGTAACTCGAGTGTGTAAGTAGTAAAAAATATATCGAGCTTTAGCCAGGGAAGAGGACTATATAGTATTTGATGAATAAAAGTGTTTATTTATGGAGGTTTGATGATGAAGATGGTGATGAAAACAAAGCTATTTTTTTGAGTGATTTTGGATTTTTATTGTCACTTACAAACGCTGCAAAATTCTCAACTTTTACATCAAGAAATCATGAAACTCTCTGATCTCTGATATATATTTATTCCTTTTTTTCCCACACACCAAGACGAAAGTAAAACTCTTTTCACCGAAATTCGCAAAATGTGACAACACACTCTGGAGAAAATCTATTGGAACTGCTGCTAGTGTAGCAGCAGAGGCAGAGAAAGTAGTAGGAACAATGAGGAGCAAAGCAAATTTTTTTGCAAACTTGTTCTGCATGCCACCAATATGGAACTTGATGATGAAGATGATGCCACTGTTGATGATGGTGGTTGTGATGATGATGATGATGAAACTACTAATTCAGCAACTATCATCGCTGCTATCATCCAATTAAATACTGTCACTTATTTAGCGTTGAATATATATATATGCTATATTATGTAGCACATAAATTGTTCTTTGCTCTTTTTTTATTATTACTTTAACCAGCGCAGCGTTCTGCACGTCAGGCAGCAGCAGTAAACTGTTCCTCTTTTGGACTGACTGTCTCTCACTGTGAGGAGAACTGAGCAATTTAATGTAATTTACAAACTCACTAACAGCACCATCAGCTCTCAAACACATGCCACGATGAACCAAAAAGAGCTACAAAATTGTTTTTATATTCACCTCTCCTCGTAAACATAAAAATGACTCGTCCTTAGTTAATAGAAGTAGCTTATTTTGCTAGTCACTTGAACACTAGAAAAAAATGTATGAAATATTTCTCTTCTGGTAGCACTGGCAGTTTTTGTGGCTTATGATGGTGGTAATGTTCATCATTGCCATTCATAATAATCTACATGTAAGAAGAAGGTCTGTAAAAATATTTTGTTGGTAGCAGTTTATTAGCTGTAAAAGAAGAAGATCGTCATTTAAAGTCTGAATAAACACACACAACAGTATTGCATGCCACGGTCATCAAATGCTTTTTGCCATGAAGAAAAGACAGATTATGATTTTAATAGATTTTAATTTTCTCAATTATTTTCTCTTTCAACCGTTTTTTTCCATACAAATCATTGCGATAATGACTGTTAACGTTTTGAGTTTCGTCTGTACCTATTATTACTACACGCTCACAAAAGTTATGATTAAATCGTGTGCTTTCTTTTCAGCATTATTTTTAATACGCACAGGGCACAGACACCGTCGTCATCAACCAACAGACAGCAGCGTTCAACAACTGAATGCACTCACTGACTCAATAGTGTTCACATTTCGCACCAAGCAGCAGCGTCTTTAATGATGAATTCAACATTCATAACGAAATCTTGGCGAGGGTGGCAATAATAATCGCGTTGAATGGTAGTGTTCTTGTTCTTTTTCAAATCTTGTATTTTATTTTATATGCATGTATCTAGTACAGCATCGCCACACCACCATCAAAAAGTCAGCAAGTTGGCTAACGTTCAGAACAGGAATAAAACTGTACTAAAAAGTGAAATAAAATTTTCATCGAAACAAAACTTACTACACAGCTTCTGCGTTTGCATATTATATTAGCTATAATATCTGTTTCTTCATCTATATCATACTATTGGTCTGCTGAATCAAGAAATATGATATGTTTCTTTACATTATCTGGTATTAAACTGTTTGCTAAACTGTGTATCACAACAATTTACTACAACACCACCATCGCAGCTAAAAACTGGCCTTCGTTTCCTTCACCATTCGTCCTAGAGAGACGTATAAGTACTTCTTCTTCTTTTTCTTCTCATACGTTTTCGTTTTTGGGTTCATGAAATTGAAAAAACATACACACAAACAACAAACGTGTTCTTCTTTTAATGCGATTCAGCCCAACTCAAACAGCAACAAAAAACACTTTCTTTCTACTACTGCTACTACTACCAACTCCAAAGCAATGCAATGGTACTTATGCTACCACGCTTAATTTTGATATTCACTCCTTCTCCGTTTCTCTATCTGCCAGCAGCATCACATTTTTACCGTACATAACACTCGGCATTCAAGTGAAAACTGAAGCACATGTACAGTTTCGTATGATGCATTTATAAAAAAGTTAAAAGTGTACGAGCAATCAAAATATATGTCTAGTAATAGTAAAGGAGCAAACAAACAACAGCAACTAACTTTGTTAGTCAAAAGTTGACTGTAAGCGAAAAGTAAAGTAAATCAAATGAGCGGACTACTACCACCATTAATTCCTTTGCATGAATGCATGTAACTTCATCATACATACATGCCTACACAACCATATTACAAGTAAGCGTCGGCTCTTCTCTGCCTGCAAAAATAATAATAATATCGTCTTTCTTTCAGTTTCTGTCTGTCTATTCATGTAACACGGACAATTTATGTGTGTATGAGTGTGTGTTTGCCTAACTATTCATAGAAGAGACTGAAAAGAGAACTCTCTGATAGCAACTTGATGATGACGATGATATCAGTAATATTATCGTAAAATGTAAGTTAAGCAGTAATCGTTGTTGTTGTTGCCAGTGCTTTTGAACTTACAAACACATGATGATAACTTGATTTTTTCATACGTTTATGAAGATGATGATGATGATAGCAGGAGGAAATTCTGCAAAGAAGGGAGTTTTTCTTTTCTGTATACAAATACATGAGTGTGTGGCGGTTGGCAGTGGTGGTGATGATGCAAGTGCCTGCTAGCTAGCATGCTGAACAAATGTAGACTTTTAAAAAGACTACTTACACCTTGCATGTGTCGTCACGGTAGAACTAGCTAGTGACTGATGAGAGGAGAGAACGGTCATATGGAAGTTTTATGCAGTGATAGCAGAAGTGCAAAAAAAGTACTTCTATATAGAGGTAGTCAGTCAGTAGTCACGCAGCTAAATATGAGATGAAAAAGGTTGCTTGTTTTTATACAAGATACCAGAAGGCATCGTAGTCATCATCATCACCATCAACATGCTCCCATCCATTGGCCATCATCGTGATGAAGTAGCAGCGCAGCGACAGCAGCGGCGGCAGCAGCATCCCTTACACTTACACCACCACTTTACTTTACAACAACTCTTCTCTTTCCGTTCCTTCTTCGTTGCTGCTGGTAAAAAGTAATTTAATAATGTATGCCAGTGATCCAACATTTACCTTTATTTTTCAACTCCATTATGCTCTTCTACTAATGCTTTATATACATACACATAATTTATTTAGTGAAAAGTAAATAGAAAAAATGGAGAGGAGAGAAAAGATATTATGGTATAAAAGGAAAAGAAAAAGACGAAGTAGCCGCTGCTAGCTGCCGTGGAATAAGTGCTTACTTATAGATTCAGTCTTCAGTTACTTATTATTATTATTGCATTATTGCCTAGCCCTGCTTCTTGCCGTTTTTTTCCTTCTTTTGATGCGGTGGTGGTGGTATAGTGGCAATAGTGCTTTTGTTGCTGATGCGTTTCCTCCTTCTAAAAACTTTGCCATTCATCCAACAACAACATTAACATCTTCTCCTCCGCCACCGTCGTACTTTTTTATAATACATAATATGAAGCCCTTTTTTCATTTGATTGCACGTATGTATGATATGATTACATGATGACGACGATGTTGATGGAAGTTTGTTACTTTACTACTACAATGTCTGCCGTTTCTTAGCTTATACTCACGAGGATGCTATTGCTGATGATGCTGACGATGATGTTGATGAAGAAGACGAAAGGAATAATAATAAATGCATGAGGGAGGCAGACGAAGCTTTTGCTTACCTGCCTAACTAACTGGTTTCACTTTGTAAATACACAATAATGTAATCTCTTAAGAAAAAAGGAGCAGCCAGAGAAGACGAGAAGACCCCATCCACATCAACATCATCAGCCGTGTACAGGCCAAGCAAAAAAAAAAAACACGTAGAAAATTTTCATTTACCTTTACTTTTTTTCTCTCTCTGCATATCAAGTTGTAGGCAGAGTGAGTACTGCCGTGTTTATGATGATGATGAGCTGATGTACCCACACCGCTACTACCATCACAACTTCTTCTACCCATTTCATATAAGAAACTATTACTAGATTGCTGCAAACTCATACCTACATTTATTTTCTCCACCGACAACCACCAAGTTGGTAGGTATGCATAATATAAGTTTTATATGAGATGAACTGTGCATCCTCCTTCTCCTCCTGCGATGGGAGTTTTTTGTCATAAAAAGAAATAGATGAATAAGTGCGAGAGTTAAGGAAGGAACAAGCAAACCACTGATGATGTTACTGCAATAGAGTTTGTATCAAGAAGAGTCATTGTCCGATCGTGCAAAATGCTGAGGAAAAAAATCATAATAGAAAAAAAATGCACACACAACCGCTACAATAGTATAATAATAATATTACAGTCCACGGAGCATCCTGCGATAAGAAGGTACTAAAATGGAATCATCGCATCGTGTGGACTTACTTGAGATACTACAGCGGATAACACTTCTTTCTTTCCTAATAATAAAACAAAAAAATCTCAAACTTTTTCCATCCTGATGAACAACAGTACATTATTATTACTACATTTACAATTTTTACGTTGCTGATTCAGTGAAGCAGTCAGTACAACAACACCACCAGCACAAAAATTACTGCTGCTGCTAGAAGTAGGTATATTACCACGAAGCAGGTCTAATATGCAGGATGACCCCAATCTCTTTGTGAACAATTGAAATAATTTAATTTTCTTTTGTTTTTTTTTTGCTTCATTCTTTTCTCCACCATTCACTCAAATGCATGTCAGTCCGTAATGCCAGGTGAACAGACATTAAGGTGATTCATTGAATTAAATTAAATGTCAAAATGCCGGTTTCTTTTTGAAAAATAGAATTGTCAAATGCTTCAAAAGAATGAAGGCACTTTTATTTTTTTTCGTCTGCAATATCTTTGGATAATCTAATGATAAATTTGATGCTACATTAGATTAAATTGCATTTTTGGTATTTCGAAAAACAAAAGCCAAGAACATGGACCTACCTCGTCAAGTTGGCAAGCAGCACGAACTCGCCACTTGAATAGAGGAATATAAATATAAATATGATGAACTATAATTTAATATACAAAGCACTGCCACTACTATTACCTTGATAAATTTATGCACATTATTTCATGCACGCACCCATTCAACAACATTTTCCTCTCTTCTGACAGAAATGGCAAACCGAGAAAAAAAACCATCATGAAGACATTCGTCATCATCATTAAATCAAAGTGCGTCTTCTTTCAAAACTCTTCAGTTCTACATAATATAACGTACTTGGGAATTCAACATTTTTTCAAGTTTACTTTGCAGTCATTTTCTCCTTTTTCATTTTTAAACGAGTACACAGTAGAAACTAGAACTCTAAAAAATACAATAATAATAATAATAACGCAGCTGCTTTTTGCTCTCTCTCTCTCTATCTTTAAAACTTTGCATGTATATTCATGCAAAAATATTTAGCATACCTACCTATCTATCTATAAGTAAAATTGTTGTTTAGCCTACATCAAGCAAAATGTAGTAGAACATGATCATGATCATCATCATCATCATCATCGTCGTCGTCATCTTTAGCTTTCTAGCAAAAAGGATGCTGCCTTTTATATTTATTATTCCTTTTTTTCAATTTCATTTCTCTCGGTAAATTTTTATCATCATTTTATATCCGCACATTCTAATCACAGAAAAGACAATAATGATACATTTGCGAGATAGGAGAGATAGATTGTTGTGTGTGCATACATTAAAAAAGAAATACGATGACTTTGGACAAGGTAAAGTAGCGATTACCTTCTTCCTTCCCATCCCACTTTCCTCTTTTGTGCATATATCAATAATATATTATTTTTTTGAGTCGAGTAGCTAGAGAACAAGTGAAGAAAAAAGAAAGAAATTCGAAGCAGAGAGCCAAGCTAGGTCAAACCGTGGACGTTAAAAACCTTGTGCTTTTATGAATTCATAATAGTAAGTACTCTCCACTGTTGAGAAAAGTTCAATTCACGTCAAGATACACCGAACAATTGCTGATTTTTATGTATACCGGATTTCCTTACAGAAACTTTTTCTGGGAAGTCGGACGCAACCTTTCCGAAGCTAAATGAAAACTACATGCATATACAGTTTGATATATTCACCACAGAGCAGTGCATGATACGTATAAAAATAGCAGTAATACATAAAATTAGGGCCGCGTGTGTGTGTGTGCCAAGATAATATAATGAGGGATGTGATGTGATGGTACTATTGGCTATACATATGAAAGATGGTTACTTTTGACTTCTCCACAGCAGTAATGTTGCTGACCACAAGAAAATAATATTATGTTTGAGTTTGATGTAATTTCAGCGGTAGTAAAGACCGCAAATTCAATGGCGTGAAGATTTCAAAGTTTACACGAATAATCCTTTAAGTTTGGATACACATATGATGAGCTTGTACTGTCTACTACAGCAGAACAGACAAAGACCTTTCTTCTTTCACATACTGCTGCTAGATTCAAAATCGAAACGACAAGTATGCATAATAACTATTATTACTGAAAAGGTTCGACTTCCAAAAATCACATGCATACCTAAGTTGGTTATTACTGCTATTTGTATATCCGATCCGTACATTTGCAAAAAAAATCGAGCCGCAATAAAACCTTAATGCTTTTACTGATAAGAGGATTGAAAAAGTCCTCACTGTTTAACATCAATCAAACCCTCCAAAATGTAGTACGTGGTAGTACTACTGATAGTTAAGCTAGAAGATGAAGTTGGGCCACTAGCCGAGCAACTTTTACATAATTCTTTAATACGGAAGACGATAAAAACAGAGCTGAGCTTAGCTATGCACAAAACCACTAACCAAGTCTGAAGGAAGTAACAAGAAAGGGATTATATTATTTTTTCCCAAGAAATATGACATTATATGTACATCCACGCCATTCGCAACTCACTAAATTCAACACGTCTAATAAAGGCATAAAAATTACCATGCTTATTCGGTACTGTTATAATAAGTGCACTAGCATTACAATTACAGCGATTGAGTTCATCATCGTCACGACTGTTGATGATCTTTGGTTGACTAGATAGGTATAAGTACTTGTAGCCATTGATCGTGTCCTGATCATCCATGAATAAAAAATTTCTTTTTTTTCCTGACAGAGATTACAATTCATTCTTCTTGTTTTACAACTGCATCTAGAATTTTTTATATCCTATACTCAGCAAGAAAATCGTCCTCATAAATTTAAGTCTGAAATATTTTTGGCCACTTCATCACTCTTTCTCTTGCCCTCTCTCACTGTCTACGAAAGGTAATAAAATTGAGATACTATTTACACGCAATATGCTCTCTCTCTCTCACTGCGTGATTTGAAATCACTTTAATTCAATTCGTCATTGTTACTTTGTCTGACATTATCATAAAAACACGGACATGAAAGAAAGTCCGAGAATTAAGCTGCCAATTGTAAAGACACCATTAAGAAATAAGTCTACCATTTATTAGGGACTTCATTTTATACAGCAACTCAAGCTTGTCTTGTATGACAGAGGTAACCACGTCTTGTTCATCATCTCAGACTTAAAAAATACATACAATAAATTCAATTGCTATGAAAATGTTCCATCACGATTTTTTTTGCTGTTGTACTTTTTGTCGGAGAAACTAAGTGACGAACTCAACAAATGAACAATTTTGTGTAATGTGATACGCAGTGGTAGTGGTAGTTATTCAAGCAACAGAAAACGACATATATATAACAGCAAAGCCATTACATGGCTAAAAAGTTGGCAGTAAAATGCTAATTGCAAACTCGATTCCGTGACGAGTTGAAGTATTTAATGCACCTGCATAAAGGTATAAAACAATGCACACATGAAAATACATAAAATTTGACAATACGTAGAAATTTCTAACTACTATTATGTATTTTTACGCAGTTGTGGCGTTTGAAATTTGAGAAGTGCTATGCTAGACTGTTAAAACAACAACAAGCGAACACGTTTCCAAACAAAATTTATTTTGGCTGGCAAGAGTAGAAGGCAACAATAACCAGTGACTTTCCGCACGTTAGAGTAGAAAATATCAAAGTATTTTACATTTGCATGCCATGTCATTGCATTCTTTATATCACATAAATATCTTTGGTAAAGGTTGAATAAGATTTTTTTTGACTTATAGGATGATGATCAGCTTCAAACTGGCAATATTTTTTGTAAGCATAATAATATGTGTAGATCAAAAGAGGGCCACGCACGTTGCGTCAGGAATTAGCCAAATTATCAACTCATGTTCATATAAAATAGTATGTACCTATAATTCATCATGTGGTAATAATAATGATGATGGTAAATGACTTTTGAAAAGAATGTACCGTTCTACAAAAAAAGTTAAGTTTCATAGGATGCGAGAGAGATATGTAGGCATACATTATAATCAAATTCAAAGGACGTGCAACAAGTCGTAACGACCATCAGCACAAAAATGATAATACTATAATATACATGTGCTCATAGTTTAACAAATTTCAAAAAACTGGCAACAAAATCATGTCCATTAAACGATTGAACAACATTTCATTAACTCTGCAACAAAAGTCATCATAAAAGTTCCAAAAGTTTCTCTTTCGTTATTATTACCGCTATTATACAACATTATATTCAATGGAAACTGAAAATGAAAAAAAAGAGTTTTTTCTTCGACTATTGTGTCATTATTACTATTTGTCTGCTCTCTTTTGATATCTTGCAGATACGTATCTACATTTCTAAATATAAAATGCTAGAAATGACAGCAGCATGTGATTCAAAAAAGAATTTTGAAGTCATTACTATCCTTATTATTTAATAAATACACAATAATGCTCTTTTATCACTAATTACGTGAAAGGTTTGAATTACGACTATGATGATGACATTATGATCATTTGTGACACATGAAAGCAGCTTTATGGCCTGTAACTGAAGATGACATGAACCGCTTCTTCGGCCCTAACCACAACAACATCAAAGATTGAGAGAAAGAGAGGTTTTAAGTGGAATGAACAAACTGCAAGGATGCTTTGATTTGCATGCTTAATAAATGCAATACTCAAGACACTCGTAAATATTATTGCTACTGAAAGAAAAAAAAAACTTATGACTTGCTGCTGATTATATGATCTTACAAAATGGTCTAGTTCATAAACAAAATGTAATTTATCGAATTATCCTCTGTCAAAAGTTATAACAAAGTCGTTAGCCCTAACTGCATGCATATTTTAATAGTTAAGGCAATGTAATTATTCTTTTATGACTAATTTAAGTACGATAGATAAAAAGCAAGTGAAATTTCAGAAGATGAAGAAATATAACCGTAAAGTAATTAAACCTACATTAGGCCTATATAATATGCATGTACAGGTCGAGTACAAGGTACTCCTTACTTACACAGTTTTTCTCGATTTGTAGATACATGAACAATAACAGCCTTCAGTTAATGCCACGTTTTTGCTGCAAAGCTTCATCACGCTAATAACGGGAAAATCAGAGCAACTCATAACTTTATCTTTGACGATGAAAAGCAGAGCATAATACGAGCAAGTGAAAAGAACAGACAAAACAACAGTTTATTCACAGAGATAAAAGAGACTGTAATTGTGCGAGCTTGCTTAACCAGAAGAGCAAAAATGTAAGCAACGAGGACATAACAAGTATCCAATTACCAAACAAATTTTCATTTCCCATTAAGCATGCCTGTTATCACATTAGCACACTAATATGCTTAATGTATTGGCAAAGTCAACTTCACTAGAAATATCTTTTTCCTTGTCAATATGATACAGATTACAGATATTCGCAGTATAGTAATAATGGCAAGATTGTAGACAAACATCTTCGATCGACCTGAACAAAATTTTAGTGCTCCATAAAATAAGCAATCAACAGCGACGCTTTTTGTACTTTTTATCAGTTTGTACTTTGTACAGTATGCATTGCACCAAATATGTACTTAAACAACAAGATGAACAAGTTGGTAGAAAAAATTCAGCATGAAAATTTGAAGATGGAACAATGCCTTTCTAGAAATTGCAACAGCGACAAGACCGCTGCTCCTCTCTACCGAGGGATCTTGAAGATAACACAAAATTGCCTGCGGAACATTTGCTAGACTCCGCTAGTTCATCACTGCTCAACCTAGATGCATCTCATATAACCAAACAGCTTCAAGCTATGCAGAAAGACAAAACTTTGTTTGACAGAACTACGCCAAAAAGTCATGTATGTTATGACAGCTATAATAAGCTAGACTTCTTCATTTTTTGCCGGTATAGTATATTATACACAAATGTTACGACAGGTGTGTACCTCCTTTGAATTATTATTACTATTTGCACTTTTTACAACTGTTTCATTTCAGCAACAAGATTTTGCCAAAATCCTTCCTGTGATTGTAATTTTGTGCATTTATTTTGCACTTTTCTTCGAAACAAAGGCTTCCTTTTTTAATGGCAACGCATACAAAACCATGGCCTGAGAGAAATGCACTTGTTCTCGTAGCGGCGGTGCTCGGTACCTAATAAAAAAGTAACACATCACGCCACACCGCAGAATAACACGAAAGCACTAATGAAAGTAGCCAGAGGCAGTGTAGTGAGTGAGTAAAACAGCATTTTAGATGGAATAATATGATACGTAGTTCTTGTAAAGATCAGAGACAGAGCACGGACATGCTTAGGTACATGTATAAATACCTCATGAAAAGAAGAAAGGGTAAAAACTAAAATTATTCACACTGCGTCCATTTCACAAGAAATCTACACGCTGGATGGCATTTTAGGCACCATTTTCTTTTCCTTTTGCTTCCCCTTTCTGCTTCTTCGAAGAATTCCCAACTACACATGCATAGACTGGACTAGACAATTTTTTAGTCAATGGTAAAGATGAAACCGAAACGACAAAGTGGCTTCGGTTGCTTGTGTATAATAATAAACCTAACTACATATTATAGCAATTTATGGGTTTGTAAAACACAAAGGAACATCATACTAAATTCCTTATTTTATGGGGGTGTAAACTGCAATGCTACGAGCTAAAAACAAAGAAAAGGTTTGGTACCAGCCTTTCTCGGTATTCAGATATTTGCGAACGTGTTAGGTAGAAATTTATATTTAACAAGTGCCAAGACATGTATTTATCTGCAGTATTTCTCTTGGACAATAATTTTATGGAGATGATTTCCGTTCGGTTCGATTTTATTGCATCAAAAGCTTGTGGTAAATTGCAAGAAGCAGTTTACAAAATGCTGTGCTTACCTGCTGTTGATCATAAGGTGGCATAACATTTGGAGGTGGTTGTTGATGTACTAGATGATGATTAAGTCCTCCATATTGGGAAGCGTCGAAACCAACTGGGGGACCTTGTGCCGCCGCTGCGGCTTGTGATGAGTGGTCCAACGGCATTTCAAAGCCGTCGAGTGGCCCACCTCCCATGGAATGATGCTGTTGTTGCTGTTGCTGAAGACCAGAATGACCGTTGAGGTTCTGATGTACTGCTGCAGCTGCCATCATTTGCGCTTGTAGCTCCTCAGGTCCAACTGGAACCGGTTGACTTTTGTCGTCCTGTGGGTGGTGACCTGGCTGCATTTGATGTGGCTGTTGGTGAAGCTGAGGATGGTGGGAAAGTTGAGGGTGTTGGAGCTGAAGTTGGGGTTGCATTGGAAGTTGGTGTTGATGTTGGACGACACCGACCTCGTCCCCGATTCCATTCTGTACAACACCATTCTCTACATCCTTTTTTCCGTCTTTTTTATCCTTATCATCCTGTAATAAGCATTCATAAATAAATAATTTTAGCTTAAAGGCAAAAAAATTGAATTTTTGCTTAGTATTATGTCTGTCTTTTTCTCAATTTGTGAAAATTACTTACAATCACCATATGCCTCATACGGGCATCCAAGTCCTTTGTTGTTGGGGAAGCTCCAAGTACATATTCAACCATTTTAGCTCCAAGGCCTCCAGTCTCATTTGATCTAGGGGATAAAATTGAGTTTCCATCCGGGAATCCAACTGGACGTCTGCTTAAACCCAGAGCTCCAGTGACATGATGCTCTGTAATGCATAAAGTAGCAATGAATAAATTCTTGGATCACATAATATACATGCATCTGATCGAAATAATTCGAAATGAAACAAATTAAAACTTTTTCCAAAATCCTGAAAATGAAAACTTTTATCTAGAAGAAACAAGCACTGAGTAGAACAGTACTACACAGAATTTGACCTCAAAATTTTCCATTGCATGTTTAAAAAGGTTGTATTAGCTGTCATCAATACGTAAATTCGTTGAAATGCTGGTCCCCTGGATCACTTTCAAAGTAAAAAATCTCTCGATTTTTAATGGATGCTAATAAGATATTAAAATATGCAAAAATATGGAGAAAGGTGCTTCTAAAACTAAAAAAGGCTGCTCAATGTTCCATCAAAATTTTAATGTCAACTAATTATAATATGCATTGAAGCTGTTCAGCATTATCTCAAACGAAAGACAGTTTCAAGCATCACAAGAATCGCCTAGTGAATATTTACCATTTGTTGAAGAAGTTACATTGGAAGAATTGGGGGCAATAACAGCAGCAGTTGCTGTTGAAAAACCCCAGCCCCAGATACCAACCATAGGGGCTGTCTCAGTGAACCCACAAAAGTTTAATTTTACAGGGAACAAAATCCCGGTGAAGAGGTAAAATTAGTCAAATAATCCCAATGTACATTTGATGAACAATAAACTACAAACTTCATAGCTACAACTTTGTCAGATACCACTTGATTATAAACGTAAAGTTGCATTTGAGCTTCTGAACTTGCTCTCGTCGTGTTCATATATATAAGACAGCAAATCAATGTTGACTTTCTTTTCTTTGTTCTATTCCAAGTTCCAACCTTGCTTTACATAAATGAAAATTTACGGAGACTTTTGTTCTCTGGTAATTTAATGTGAAATTCCTGTTTGCTTTGTATTTTTACACATACTATGATACAGGAATAACATTCCACCACATTCTTTATACTATAGTCTCTCAAGTTGAGAGTCTCCACTCTCCTTGTTTTCAATGTTCCAATTTCAATACCAATCCACCAAGTAATACAACAGAAAAAAACTCAACAATATCTCTTCAACTTTAACAACATAATTTCAAGTCTTGTATTTCCATATATATCAATGTGTCACATGCACAAAGAAAGCAAAATATGATGAATGATGTCGATGATGAGGACTATCTTGTGGAATAGAACATGTTATTTTTAGTGACGCTTACTTAAGTTGATACCACTCCACACGAGTTATAATGAGAACTCAAAGACAAAGAGGAAAAGGATGATTGCTTAAAAGTGTAATTTATACTTCACTGTTCTCTCGGTGTCTCTCTCTTTCTTGTTGACTATATTAAGAACTATTAGAAAAAGAGATGCGTACAAGATCTAACACAGTTAGCAACTAAACAAAAACGCAACGTATCGTACCATATCATCATCAACTATATTTACACTGATACAGTTTTATACATGGAAAAATCGAGTGCCTGTGAAACACGCTGAAAACGAAACTGCTTCATCTCTACTTTAACAATTTCAGTTCACCCTTCAAGGTTCATCCTTACGTTTTTTCCACCAACAACATCGTCATCATCATCAACAACATCAGAAAGACATGCATACAACAACCAAAGTAAAACAGAGATGCATTGTGAAGAAAATGAGTATCCAGCAGAATAATAACTAAAACTTTAACAAAGGTCCCCTTCTGACTCTATATCTGTAATACTCTAGTTCTCTCCATGAAAATTCGATGCATGATAATATGCAAGTACATATAGATGTACTGATATGACATGCATGTAAAAACACGTATATCTATTTACCTATTGTACTCCTACCTACACATATGTATAATACCTATGCATTTATATATTGCCCTCAAAGCACATATTTTTTTAAAAAACATAAACAGAGACTTTTCCATGTACAGCTTATGGATGCACATATATGGTGTAAAATATATTATTACCGACATTATTAACCTTCATTTGCGAAGCTAGAAGGTTACTGACATTGCAACCCTGTCTGTGTGTGTTTATGTAAACAATATAACTTCTATTCTACTTATCATAATGTCTTCAAATTTGGCACACAGGCACCTTAGGTCATTATCTCACCTGGGATTGAATTTCAGGTTTGTTGACCTTCTGTGACCGGAGATATGAGGAACTAAATTTGTTATACATTTTAAACTGTAATATGCTCAACACTATAACACACCACAACACTATTCTCTGCTAACAACGGAGTCTGCCAGAATTTTCAATTGGTCTTTCGGGGCGATGTGAGTTTTTGAAAGTGTGTAGTTGTATATGAGCGTACATAGCTAGTACACCACCTTTACTACAAGTATGCTGAAACAACTTGATTAATACAGTTGACATCTTCATTGAAATTTACAAAATCATCTTATTAATTAATATTGTGACGCTTATGTCATACGCCACAAATCAATTCAAAAAAATCTCTGACACCTGCTTTTCTAGAAAACCTAATAACATTATTGACAACATTTGCATTAACAAACGAAGGTTAGTATTTTTGAGATTTACACTCAACTAGTTATATAGGTATATGCTTACGTCTACCTATTAACGTTTTTTATGAGTTGTGCATGCAAGATTATTGCTGTGTAGTAGTTAGTACTGATTACTGGAGCCTTTTATGACTATTCATCCCCTTTTTTCCACATTCTTACTCATTTCCCTTTCATGATAAATGTTTTATGGGTATATTGCATGCATATACGTAATATTACTTGTTCAACATTTACAACTACATCCAGCCAGCCATGCATCCATCCATCCCTCACCGTCATTCAGAATGCTTTTACCAACTGCTGTTAGCTTGTGCATTTACATACATGCATAAAAAAAACTTGTCTTGCTGTTGCATATTCAGTTGGGGTTTAGCCAGAGTTTACTATTATTTTTCCATCGACATGGAAAGTGCATACATACCATTACCCCTAATAACGCTGCCACCATATAGGATGATTTCATGGCTTTCTCTCAGCATTGGTCTTTTGGTCTACACATGAAATGCCAGCCCTGTCGTACACCTTTCTTTTTTTGTGACTGCTTTTTGATTCTTTATCATGACTATTATTACTATTAGCTTATTTACCAAACTAATACCCTTATCTTTCTAATGTACCTAGATTTGGTTGTGGAAATTTGAATTTTAAACATACGATAGGACAAGAAGATAAAATAAAAATGCAACGTGCATACTTGTTTCTTTTTCAAGGGCCAGTAGGATATTTCATGTCGAAAAATATGTTTATTTCTCTCCACTCCCCATGTACTTCAACTGATTTTTAATAAGGGATACTGCAGGATGAGTACGAAATACGCAGTAAATAGTTACCATTTTACAGAATCCTTATGTATGCCCTGCGCATAGTGGAAACTACTTTTTCTAAACACATGTTCCAAGAGAATGACTCGCTTTGTTTACATACTCCATAATCATAATATATAGGGGCTGCAATGGTTGTATGCACCACCAGTTTTTACGACAAATATACGATGGATGCATCTGCAACTCGAGTTCATCCCCTTCCACACAACAGTATAATATGAAGTGATTAAATCATGACTCTATACTTACTACGCTAGCTAGCTACAAAGAAGATGCACAAATATCATGAGAAAAGGAAACGAATATTTAACCGAATGGCAGAATTAGTCAAGAAAATATAGATATATACGTCGGTTTCGAATAGCTAATGTCGGTACACAGTGTTAATATGTCAGTTGGTAACTAATTGGTAGTCACATTTGTCCATTTTTTGCCAATTTATACCTCAATGTATGAATGACAATGAATTCATGTCGAATAAAAAAGAGTAAACTGGAAAATTGTTGCAAACAATACCCTGTGGAGAATCATAATCGCTGTAGCAGGGAGATCCGGAACTGCCTTCATACTCTGGTCCACTCAACACATAAATTCCACCATTTGGTGCTTGTTGCTGCTGTTGTTGAGCCGCAGACATGGTTGGATAATAAAATGATGGACCAGTCTGTTGGCCATAACTTCCATAATACCCGGGAGATAAGGAATCCACTGTTGTTGAATACAACCCGCTGTCAGTCTCACAGAAGCACTGTTGGAACTCCGAGTGCGAGTTCGCGCAATATGAACAGATCACTTCCACTCCAGTTCCAGTTGTACTGTTATCACTGTTGAAACCACCAGCAGTGTCAGAGGATGAAGATGTTAACCCCATTATTCCTCTGTCAGGGGCACCGTCAATTGGGGTGCTGGTGGTTGTGATTCCAGATGAGGGGAATATTGGCTGCTTCCAATTTTTGTAGAACCGCCGAGAATTTTTGTTTCGAGAACCCTTTCCAAAGTTAATATTACCGCCGCCATTGTTAACGGCAGAAGTGCCATTGGCGTTACTAGTTGTAGCTGAAGTCTTAGTCATTGTTCTTGATAGCTTTACTGTGTGTAACTTTGTTTATTTATTTATTTTTTATAAATTGTTTAAATACAAAGCCTTCCGTTCCCAATAAAAAATTTACACCGGGGAAATTTATAGCTTTTTTTAAAATTTAACCTACTATTTAAAAGATAATGTGCGGTCAAAAAATTTAAAAAAGGTACATAATAAAAAGTTCAAACAAAACACCCGAGAGTCTCGTGCTTTACTTTGTCAAAATTATATTTTTTTTCTGGAATTTTGAGTAAATGAGATCTGTAAAGTCACGGTTCAGCGGTGAGCGTTGTAATGAACAAATTAATTGCAAGTCTAAGCTTTTATTTAAAAAAAAATAATAATTCTGTGCGTAGTGATTTAAAATATTAAAAAATGGCGATCGTGTAAAAAACAAAATGGTGGAACAATTTAGTCAAAAAATTATTAAGAAGCCAACAACGTGAAAAGTCACAGTGACGGTTGAGCCACTCCTCTTGCCTGCACAGTCAAAAATGCTTTGTCCCCCTTCTAACATTCCTCACAAAAATTAGACCAAAAAGTAATGGAAAAGTAATGACCTTAAACTTAACAAGGCTGGCGTATTTCAGTCCGGTCAGGATACAGTTAAGTATAAAGTAGTTGTGGTGAGTAACCTCTATTAACAAGTAATGATGAATGTGTGTAATGAAAAGAAATATGGAAATCACGCGTTTTGCTTAAATCGTTGTGAATGGGTAATAATAGTTTGTTACTACAAATGGGATCATGTTAAATTCCTTTTCTTTATGATTCATTGTAGATAGATTTTGGTGCTAGAATACCATTGCTAATGCACGGTACGAAGCAATTCGACCTCAAAAGACCCTGTTACTCTGATTACTGCTTAAGTTATGTCTTTATCACTGTTGTAAAACTAGAGAAACAGAGATAAGGAACCCAGTGTAAGACAGTGGTTGACAAGGGCCAATACTTTGGTGGTAAATAATATTTTCATGTAGACATATTGTACCGTAGTAGAAGACGCTTTGCATGTAACTGTATTGAATATCTTATCTTATACTGTTTAGTACTATTTAATATCAGTCCAGTTTATTCATCCATTATTTCTAGAACCTCGATTACTAGGAAAACTCGGAATATAAGGAAAAGAACAGGCAACCGACCCAAATGTAAATATTAGTCAACTTATATTTTTTTTTTTTTAATTTTTAGCTTGAATGATGATGTGCAGTGTGCAGAACAAATACTACATAAGATGGAAACGTACAAGTAAAGGAAAAATCATCTTACATAGTCACAGCCATGTGTATTTTTCATTTTGAAAGAAGTCCTACTACAGTCTTTCTCTGTTCTTGCTTCTTTTGCTGAGGTATGCATGTGAAATTCACGTTGTGAATACCACACAACTACTTGGCATCTTTTTTGTCATCTTATACAATTACGACGGATTCAATACTTGCTAAAATTACTTACTTCATTTCAACAACGCTTTGTAGCTGTAGACAAGATGTTCATGTGGTGTAGTATAATGAAATTATGTCTTTGAAAGCTTTTTTATAACAACTAAATATGACACGACTCTGCCGTTTGTTAAGCATTAATACAAAATCAACGCAGTTTTGTAAATGCAAAGTTCTTAAAATCACAAAATAAACAAATTCATCCAACTATTTCCAAGAATTGTAAAGAACTCTGGTTTGGCTTTTTATCATTTTATGTAGTTCATTAATATTATGTAAAAATAAACAAGATAAGCAGTTCCATTTTTTTAAATACCTACCTACCCATATGGCCATGCATATACACTCGTTTTTCACAAGGTACCTTTATTGTTTTTGAGTAAATACCAAGTGCAACCCAAAATGTAAAACAATTGTAAGACAAATCAAGAACACGGCAAACGTAGTAAGAAGACTGTACTAGCCTGTTTCTTCCAGACAAAACGTTTAACATAAAGATAGTTATTTGAAACGTTTAAAAAAAGGTACACATGCATCAAGAAAGTACATAAGCGTTAAAAAATACAACTGCATGAAATTGAACAAGAACTTACCAGAATTAGTGGACCATGTTGTACTGCGCCACATCCCATCCCCAATAAACTTGTTGTCATCCTTCCCTTCCTCTACTTCCCATAATTTCTTTGTGGTTAGCTAAAGTAGAAACGCAAAAGATTTAATTATTTGTCAAAAATACATAAAAATATCATAAAAACAACATTTGCAGTTGGTTGGCTCGTTGGCTGTTATGTTTGCTGTTGGACAAAGGGCCATTATTACGCATTCCACTGTGCATGCATGTCTATGCATACAAGCACAGGCAAACACACCACTGGAGTTTTTACAGACATAAAATGTACCCCCAAAAAATGCAAAGGAATAAATACGTAGAATCATTTTGCTGCTTGCTAATTTTGTTTCGGAACAGATTAGTTCTGCCATTTTTGCCCTTTTTTATCTCTTTCATAAATACCTATTAACTGTACCATTTTTCTTTGCCATACAAGGAAAATGTAACTGACAGTTTATGATCAAAAAGAAAAGTACAGACATCGGTAATGTAAATGAATAGTACTGAATTCATCTGCCTGCAAAGTTGAGATCATTTTTTTTAAACGAAACGGACGGATCTTTTTACATTATACATCTGTGAATTTGTATCAGGTATGGAAAATGGATTTGTTAGCTAATTGAAAAGTACCTACAAAACTGCCACCACATTTACAGCAAATCACTTGTGCCATAGCATACCCATTGCCCATGCAAATATCATTTCTTCTTCAACATTCTTCCCATGTTGCTCACTACTCTACTGTATGTACTTTAGTCAGACTAAAAACTCTATTTTATCCGCCAATAGTACCTATAAAAAACATGTTGCATGCTTGTTGTCGGTACAAAAAGCACACAGTTCATCGTTCTTTGTTCTTGTTATCTCTTCTGGTGTTTTCTGCCCAACTAAATTTCATCCTGCTACTTGCCCATCATCACACAGAGAACATGTATAGGCCATTTGCAGTACAAAACCTACTGTTGTTTATTGTCTTTGAATGGTAAAAAAATGGCCAGGAGCTTCTGAGCTCACTCACTCAGCTCAAGTGTTCCCCAACTAGCGATCTGAAACTTTGCAAACGTCAAGAAAGCCGGTTCCTACCTTTTCTCAGTCAGCAACAGCAGGCAATAGTCCATTGCATTATTTTATTATTATTGCAATGTTACAATACTTTGAGTAGAAGATGAAAGGTAATGGCGCATATATGATTATGAGGGTTTCTATTTTACTTTTTAACAACCATTTTGTAGCAGTTGTACAAGTTCAAAAGAACAAAGGCAACATCACCATCACCTTATGTTTTTTTTGCATATTATTTACCAGAAAATTTATTCTCAGATGGATCCTCTAGAGCAAAAGAGGAATAAGATGGGTAGTAGTAGTAAAACATCTACTTTTAGTAGCAAAGGAAAAAAAATGTAGACAAGACCAGACCAGGACGCTATTTCCTCTCTAAAACATTTTTTTTACTACAACATCATGCACTTTTATTGTCTGCCAACACGACAAAATAATATAATGATGATGATGACGACGACGGTAGTACACTGCTGTTAGTGTGGTGCCATCAATCTTTTCTTCACTTTGGAACCTATCTTCGATAAGAAAGCATACCGCAAAAGGAGAAAAAAACGCTCTTTTGAAAAAAGCATACACTTCAAGTAAGGTACACATCCACATTGACACATAAAAAGCACATCATCATTTTTATCCTCTCTCCTATACATCCATCCAACCATCCATCCCTGTCCCCATTCTTGTTATGGATAAGCTGATACACATTTTTAAACGTGATGAGACGATGAGATTACAAATTTACATTGTTACGATCTTTCTTTGTGTCTTTTAACAGCGCAGCGCACAACATCATATGCATAAAGATGACCAGTATATGGAACTTGCTTTTTTTAAACACGAATAAAAAAACTGTCTACTATTCATAGTATTCACCATTCTACATAAATAGCTTAACTCAAATATCACAAATGATACAGATAGATTTTTTGAGAGATGATGAGTACCCAAATATCTAATAGTAATAACGATAATAAGTGTCTACCTACATTAATAATAATAGCACGACTGCTCCAACTGGTGGCAGTGAACAGTACAATGGTTGTTATATATAAGGTTTAGAAAAGACAGGAATTATTTCCTTTTAGACTTTACTCCTAAACTTACATACAACAGCTATCTCGCTTGGTAAATCTCAACCACAGCCATTCTTGATAATTTTATGCCTCTGTCATGTGAATATTATAGATAGGTAATCAGACTGACTCTAATTTGCTGGCAGAAGAAACAAAAGTGGTAGTAGTAAATTTTATTATTTTATTTAACATGCACAAGTAAAAAAATGAGGTGGCACGCAGTCAGTATCTCATAGTCAATGTCAACAATGCAATCTTTTACATTTTTATAGTGCTTGCTTATGGCTTTTGTTTGCCGGTTATGATGGTTGGCTCACATTCATTCACATTCGAGAAGGATTTTTAAAGAATAAACTTAATCATCAGTTTCGTTGCTGCTGTTGCAACTTGCACTGTCGGAGGTAATGATAATGTGTTTTTTTGCTTTCATTTACATTTTCAGCCACCAGCTAAAAAAAAGAAGAGTAAAGTCAACTGTCAATTGAGTTGAAATACCTCAAAGCTATAATCGGCCTTGATGATAAAAAATACACTCCCCGATTTCGATCGCGATTATCTGTAAACTTCAAAGGATGTGATTATCCCTAAGAGATGGTTATCGAAATATCTAAATTTTAAAATTTTAGTTTGAAAATTTACTTGTTCGTATCTGCTTTGCATTTATGAAGTTAAGATGAAAAAAATTACCACACATTTGACACTAGGTACAGCAAAAGTGTCAAACACAATTTCATTTGAATGTCTAAAAAAATGGTTTTCATGCCAGGGCCAGGGGGAATATAAATCGATTGTAGGAAACTAAAATAATATTTAAATGATGAGGTACTTAGGATTATAGTGGAGAATATTTCAAAAGAAAGGTTAAATATGAAATATTATCATGTCAAATCTCGCATAAGCTAACAAACAAGTATATTTTAAATGAAGTAGCAATTATTACGACATTAAAGGCTTCTTTTCTGCTTAATGCCTGATGTGCCATTGTGCATGATTAGACTGATATTGGGTTCAAGATTTGAAGTGAAACTATTATTATTCAGCATTTTTATACTTTTATTTCAACATGCCTCCCGCGCGTTCTTGATTCCAGAGCAGATTTTCGATAACTACTGCTTTAAAATTTATTTATTCAAAATTTATTCAAATTTCAGAGATGAAAGGTGTGATACACTTGGAATCAAGAATAAATCAATAATAAAAAATCATCTCGTGGAAATTGGAAGGAAAGAAGAAAAGTTAAAATACGACACGAGTTGTAAAAAAGGTTCAGGCATATCTCATCATGATAGTAAAAATTGTATAAACCAACAAGGCACTGATATATTAGCATAAAACAGAATAACTAGAAGGGAAAAGTTGACGATTATATCATTTATCACTTTGATTTAAATAGGATCTAATGGAACTTTTCCTGAAAAATGATGCAACGGATACACCCAAGTCAAAGATGAAGATGAGAGATAAACGCGGAGCAGATCAGAGGCAGCACGCAACGCAGCACAAAAGTCTTTTTGACTTGAGAATTCCTGGTTTGAAATAAAAAAGAAAGTTGTTCGCGTGTACGTGCGTCTATCCATCGTACATTAAGATGCATGAAGTTATGAATAAAATGTACAAATACCTAATTGAACGGTTTATTGAACTATAAGGGTGATTTGATGAAATATAGGAAAGGTAAAAATGCATATCATCGAATCAGTGATTGTGTAAATATTTTAAGTAGTTTATGGACTATGAAAGTGAATGTTTTACCACATCTTCTGCGAGTTCCTTCATCCTTAAATATCTTGAAAAGCAGTACTAAATTATTATGCGTTACACAACCCTTCTTGTAGGGTTCAGTTACGATTGTAGAATCAATCAAATCAAATGTACAAAGGTGGCGAGGTTCACACACAGTCACAAATACGAGTCACAATAAACTTCAAAGTGTCCAAAATAAGATTTATTGGTAAATATAAAAGGTTAGTTTTAGATTAATTATTCATTGAGTTCACTCTTTTGTTACACAGTTTTCACCTATTTTTTAAAACTAGTAATCATAATTGAATGAGTAGATCCAAGCTTTGCAAACTAAACTGTAGTCACCAAACTCCTTCCAAGACACTTTTTCACTAATATCTCTCTGCTTCATCTATTGTGTAATTTAATTGATATGATACTTGCGATGTATGTTTCCTTTATATTTATGCGTGGGGATATGATTAAAATATTTTTTAACACAGTTACAACAAAGAAAGTTAATGTTAATGCGACTAATTGAAATATTTGTCGAATAGTTTACAGCTAATTTATTTCTCTTAACAGCCTATAGAACAGCTTTATCTTACAAGGTAATTTGCATAAACCATCAATGTACAATTTCGGAGAAATATAATTTGGCAAATGAAAATGAAAATTTCGGAAACTAAAAGTCGTCCTGCGTAGTTGCACTGTGTTTTCGTTTTTAAAAAACGTTCTCTACGTTTTAATCCTATAAAATTTCTCCTTTTATTTTTGAAAAAAAAATCTAATGATTTTAAATACAAAAAGTTTTAAAAAATCCAATGCAGAAAACAAAAAAGTAATTACAATTTTATACAATATCTACAGGTAGTGTAACGATTAAAATCTTTTTAATCTAGAAATTCATCTCTATTTCTCTCCCGTATATTTTGCGAACATGATCACAGAGGAAATGTACAAAGCAGGGGAATAGTACAGGAATGACTGACGCCGGTTGCAATCCTTCCAACAATATCTTTCTTCGCAATAACAACAATATTACGTATACATAAGTGGATTGCTACAACCACACAGTCAGTAAAATGTAAACTTGAAAAATGTATCCACTCATTATTCCCATCATCAGTTTTTTATTGTAAAGTTGGTAATACTAAAACTATGTTTTTAGCTGGTAGAGCCAAGTAGGTATATCAAGCAATGTACATTTTATACACACAAGCCATCATTTTTTTCATCTTTCTTCGTACAATTCTCATCACCATCGTGACTTTTTAACCATCACCGCCATCATCCTAAACACTACACAGGACAGCAGTAAAGAAAGGATTATATTCAAACAAGTATGATGCAAACTCTTGTTTTTTACCGAGTATGTATAGTAGGTAGACACACCACCACATGTGAATACCTACCAATCATTATAATCTCGTTTATTTGCTCATCATCATCATCATCATAACCCTGCAAAGTGTAAATATACGTTCATATATAGAAAGTAAGGTTTCAATGTTCAAGAGTGTAGCATAAGACCAGGATTTACCACCGTCGATATACCTCCATACTTAAAAACCTTCCATTTAACCATCACCACTACTACTGGCTCATCCCTTTTGCTACATTTTTACTACATCCTTCTGGCTCTTATTCTCTCTGGCTGGCTACTTTTCACAATGAAAGCAGAATAAGCAAGTGTGTGGTATATTTACGTGTTATCATATCACAACTTTTCCGATGAGGTAGCAAAAGTATAGGAATTGCTTTGTACGTAAAAGTGTGTAACATGCAATATACACGATGAGTAAAAAAAGTTGATTTCATGCTTTTACAATTCCAACGAAAACCGGCCATGTTGTT
>JAHZMZ010003327.1:0-20045 GCA_027743805.1 Lepidocyrtoides sp. E14 | reverse complement strand
TTTTTTTTGCTGTCACATTCACGAAAGTATCAAGAGATCACATAATGTATTTTTGATCTTGAATTCACAATCAGTTTAAAGGAAAAGGTTATACGAGTTTGCTCAGCAATAAAAAGGATAACTTTACATGCTGCATGTATGTATACTTTTTAGTTTTTACCATTCCGGGCATAAACTTGGGTGATAAGAGTGAAATACATGATGTAGGCGGACAAAACATCATTGTAAAGTCTAGACAAGACCAAACCCACTTTAGCAAAATTCTTTTGCGATTATTCCGTACGCATAATTTGTTATCCTGATAGAAGTAGTACGCTTGTATCGCACATACCAAAGAACATCCTTAGGTATACACAATTATTGTGAATTTTATACCTAATAATCATAATTCAAATTGTTACTTTTGTCAGCAAAAGTCCATAAATTCACCGTTTTGGTGAATACGCTATACGACATCAATTCTCAATTAGGATGCCTTCATGTGCTGTAATTATATTGGAACTGGGCTCCTTTCACAACCTTATCGTTTTACACTGCTGAAGTGAAAAAAGATTGTCGTTTTAGCGTAAAAGGATCGAGTGAGGTTTATAATATATCCTGATTCGTAAATAGCTGACATGCTCATATTTTCTGTTTTTATTTAGAGCTCATATTACAGGTCGTTTGTTTGACAGCATAATGTAAATTAAATGAATAAGCTACTACTGATGACGATCAAGACGATGATGATGACACATGACCCACACAGATGACATTCGAAATTGGTCATAAATGTTTTCACACTTGCATAAAAAAGAGTGGCACATTTTTAAACTATTATTGTCAAGAGGAAAGTAGGCAAAATTACCCGATATGATAATAATACCCCCTTAACTTGCAGAGGTGAGAAAGCACAAGAGTGAATTTATGAGAGAGATCGTCATCGCCTTTTCCATGTCTCGCTGTTTGCCATTACATTGGGACAATTAGAATACAAAGACGAATGGGAAATGATTTGAGCGTTAGTTCTTTACACGAGCCTTACTTTTATCTTCATATTTATTAGCATATACTACTGTCATGGTCATAATGTGTTATGTGTGTGGTTGGTATGGTGGAATGTGAGGTGTGGGATCTTAACGAAATCACTTGAAGCGCTGTCTAAGTACAAACTCAGTGAAGCTTTTTTATATACCTATACCTATATAGTACTCTATATATTGTTAAAGAGTTTGATGGATTAAATGAAAACTATTTAGTATTCTATGGACGTTCGTTTACACATATCATGTTTCATTCTGATGTGTTTTGTGAACTGCGTAACTTGACAATTGATTTATGTCTGGAATCCTTTAATGACGTGTGAATGAGTAGGAGAATGATGATGCTTTACGGTCAGGTGCGAATTATAAATTTATTGTTGTCGGCTGGATGTACTTTTGAATGATTTTCAAATATCATCATCACGATTATGCCTTTTTCATTATTAATCAGATTTCATTCTATATTACGACCTCTACTACCATTACTACTGCTACCATTCAACAGTAACAAATGTATTATATTTTTTATTTATTCTCGCTCCTCTTTATACACTCTTTACTTTTGTCCCGGTACACATAATTTGATAACCGAGACGTATGAAATTACACTAACAATAAAATGTTTAATATGTGGTCATCATCATCAATGTCACTAATGTCATTATCATCATAACAGTAACGGTATATCCTTAAGTATTTTTTATGATTATTTTGTGCTTATTTTTATTTTTAAATGCAAAAGATATTATACATGCATGAAAACGATGTTAACGCATTAAAAGTGGTGAATCTTGATGTGAATATATTATGATTATTTTTAAGTGCCACTTGTGACTTGTGTAAAAAAAAATTTATTGGATGGATACAGTGCGGAAATGCATTCTTCCTGTTGTACCTATTTGTAAGAACTGGTTGGTTGTTTGTGTAGTCGTTATATATGAAATGACAAGATCTTTAACAGAAAAAAAACCAAATGTCGAGGAAAATCTTTCATTCATTTTGTGTTTTGCATATATGGGGAAATTTCCAGTTAGTAAATGACAGTGTGAAAAACAGCGATTCCTGTCTCAAGTTCTGTAGAAAAAAAAACTTGTGTAGTCCATTAATTTTTTGAAAAATAGTTTTTATTAAAAGAAAGGGAATATTAAGTATTCATCAGTAGGAAGTAGAAAATGAGGTAGGCTTTACTGTTACTTTGTTTCAGTGGTCATTGCCATTGCCGTATAACAAAATCAACTGCTGTTTTACATGAAATGAGACACAGAGCTCCAACCGAGAAAGCACATTAAAAGAGGGAAGTGAAATTACGACAGTATAGCTTTTGTCACTGTGAAATAAGGTGGCTTGCTATTTAAAGGACTCAATATGGGAATACATTTACTCTATGCATCATAATTATTATAATAATAATAAATGTACATAACATACGTACACACTGTCGCTTTGGTTTGGTAAATTAATTTACANGAAATAAGGTGGCTTGCTATTTAAAGGACTCAATATGGGAATACATTTACTCTATGCATCATAATTATTATAATAATAATAAATGTACATAACATACGTACACACTGTCGCTTTGGTTTGGTAAATTAATTTACATTGTTTCACACTCCATGGAGTGAGGAGAAGAGCCCATTATTATAACGCTATTTGCGGATTTTCTCTTTTTGAAACTTATTATAAAGACGGGTTTGTTTGTTTCTCTTCATAATTAACTTGTTCAGGCATGTAACTCTTGTAATCTAAATGTGTTCTTGTCTCGCAAAGTAGAAGTAAATAAATAAATGGGGAAAACGAGAGGCCAGAAAAAAACGGGAATAGTGTCACATCACCATGAAAAGTTTTCATTTTAAGCTTTTATCTGTCTAACTTTGCGCACCCATAAATTACTATCACTTGCTATTACTATGATTTTTTACTGAGGAACTTTTACTGATATCTGAGTTGAACTGAGATTCTAAAGTGGGCAATGTTGATAAAGACAAAAGAACCAGTCTATAAAATAGCCACATGCGTCTCTAGTCTTTATATATCCACCACACAAGGTAAATAACGATTCTAGGCTGCTGCGTATAGAAATCATATGCCTAGTAGAGTTATGAACTCCTCGGGCGCTCAACTTGACATGTTCTTGATTTGTTCATGAGCATGTTCACTGTCAAGTCTGGCACAACTCATTGGGTAGAATTTGTTTTATTGCTTTGATTGCTTACATGTGTGACATAAATAGATACATATGTATTATATATTGCTTTAGTTTAATTGTTGGACTCACTCCGACTGAGATTGCTTTACGGATTGCTTTTTAAAACTTTTCTATTATCATAATTTATTTACATTTTGTTAGCCGTACATGGGGACTGTTTTAATTTGTGTGCAAGACCGTGGGAGAGAAACTGTGCACATTGTAAAAGGGAAGATGAGTGAAGAGCAGGACACCATTATATTGTTATTGACTTCAAACAAAAGTAAAAGAGATGTCTATCGAATAGATGAGATGCCATAATAATACATGGCACTAGTTTTTGGCTGTTTCTTGCCGTGTTGCCCCGCTTTAGAAGAACGTCGTCATCATCACTACACGCCACACGTACGCAATTCTTCTCACAGGTTGAAAGGCAATAAATTGTAGGTAGTTGCTGTTTACATGTACCTACTAAATGCAATGCTATAAGTAGTGTTTGAACCGCTTGTAGGAACAGAGTGTTAAATGATAACAGAGTCAACTTTCAAGCACATGCATTCAAACAAGGGCTTTTTGAGATTTTCAAAGTGGTAGAAAAGGAAGAGAGCTCCCTTTTCTTTATTTATGCACTTACCTATTTTGATTGTCATTTTTACCCACAAGAGAGACAACAGAATAGAAAAATAGCGATAAGAGAAAAAAAACGATGCTATAGGTGAGTACTGTACAGTTCTAAAGGCAGTCAAAAGAGTTTGCAATTTCGGAGACAATGAAGTAAATAGGTAAGAAGAGCTCCTTTACTACGTACACCGACACTTACATTATTCCTTTGAAGAGCTGTGTGGGTAAGAGTTGTGCACTTCATGTAAAGTGGCACTTTTTCTTGCTCGGTTGAATCGCTAAAGCTTTTCTGAATGACAGCAGTGAACAAGATGATAATGATGAAGTGTATTTGCATAAACTGAGCAAGGGATAATTTAGTATAACAATAATTAAAATGCAATAGAAACACGCAAAATAATAATTCGGAATAAAATTGGTGTACAAAAGTACTGTTTTGTTCCGTTTATCTATCTACCTAAATTTTTCGTTTTTGATAAAGAGCTCGAAATTTGCAATGCACAGCAGTACCGAGTGCAACAAAAAGCATGCTGAGAATTGTCTCGCCATTACATATCTTTTGCACATTGTATGCTATATGCACTTTGCTCCCAACTCTGTGTGAGGGCTTACAAAATGCACATCTTCGCTTTCTTCAAAAAACAAACCAACAACTAAACGGTGAGACGTGACATATGTTATTTTGTGATGGTTGGTTATTTTTTCTAATTTGGTATGATATTTTGGTCAGACACACCGGGGGTGAGTGAGTGATTCCGTTTAACACGAGCAGTACCTCGTAAGCAGCATCAAGTGTACCCCGCCGCATTTACCGCTGCGCTCAAACCGTAATCATAATAACTTTTTGAATAATGGTTAGTGAAGGAAAGTGTATTGTTTAATTGTTGCCGACTATTTACTTTGACTTTCTCATCTGCATCTGTGAGCACTAGGTAGAAAGTCTCATACATACATATTTTATGTGTAAGTCTTGCTGTTGTTTTAAATATATGATTCTATTTTTGACTTGGTACGCAAAAGCGTATCTTGTAATCTGTTGGTTATATGAATATTGGCACTAACAGGGCTTTTAGCTTTTACAAGTGTTTTTAATGTAAAGACTGCAACGGTGTTTTATTTGAAAACTTACTACCGTCATTAAATGCAGCTGCTTTTGACCACTGTCTACGTCCATCATATTCTCTCGTAAACTAAAAACGTTTGGCAGCAGTATACAAAAATGATTTTGGAAAATACATTTATAATCATGAGCCATATTATGACAAAGGAGGAAATTTTGTGTGTCTTGTGTTCAAACTACAGCTTCCTCAGGGCCTAGAGCACAAAGTGAATTTCACTTGTAATGCTTTTACTGATCACCCTATCATTGTTGTGATTGTGTAGGAATACCGTGAAAAGAAATGATTTAGTGGGAGGTGCAGGGCTAATGTACCACAAAAAGTGAGTTTACAAAAGAGGAAATGAAATTTACTGCAGCTATATACTTTATTCTTGACTTTAAAAAAATATTTTAAGGTTAGATTTTTTCCATTCAAAATATTAAAACAGGCAGAGATCATAAGCGGAGGTAGACAATCCGTTAGCAATGCCTTGTAATAAAACAAGTACTTATTTCAATTCAGCAGGCTTAATATCCCAAAAGGTTACAGGTCATGCTAAGTATTTCCAGCTATGATTCCAAATCAATTTGCAACGAAAACTCGTCGAAAAAAATCTAGAAATATTACCTGGAAAAAATGATTACAAACCTATAATTTAAAGATGATAGTGGGGCATTATGAACAATTCTGTATAATGATTTAGTGGTAAATAGAGTTTGGTTGTGCATGCACGGTGCGGCTTTTTTGAGTTTATGCGGAATTGGTATGATTGTTCAAAAACTACAAAGTAGTAATAATAACATACATAACATGCTTTATAATTTCCTTCGCATACGAACGGACCTGTCATCTTGTAGTTGTTTTTCGTTAAGATTGAAATGATTTTTCTCCTGCTATCCCAGCTTTCCTGTAACAGGGTGACCAGCTGAGTAAGATTGTGATCCCTAAAGTCACACACAGGATGATAATGATTCTTCACGATGATTAATTCCGTGTTTGTAATGTTATTTGCACATAATGATATACTAGATATGATGCTGAAAACGGTACAAATAAGTTCCTCCTCGTTACTAAATTACTAGACTTGTAAGTACCTACTTTTGAGTGCTTCAATTACAATCAAATGCCTACTTACATACATTTTGATGTGTCTCTTTGCAATAATATAATGTAAATTGCACCCGCATGTTTCTTATTTTCCTTTCAACGGTCAAACTGTTTTCAAACGCAACAAAATGCAAAACCGGATGAGATGAAATCAGATATTATATATGATGATGTATTGTGTGTTGTTGCTGATGTGCTAGGTATAGTAGTAACAATGCAACTTGGAAAATACACGAATTTTTAATAAGATGTGATGTGGCCACCTCCGCCACTCATTTTCACAACCCTTCATCTCATTCATTTTCTTTTATGATTTTCGTCTACATTTCTTTGCTACCAGAGCACAACCAGCAGTGCATAAAAGGTAATGATGATGACAGCATGTTAGATATAGCTGTAATTTCATATCTATTATGCGTCCACTCAAAAAATTGTAGTAGAAAATGAGGTCTTGTGTGAATACCCGCATTCCATTCTCTTCTCGTTTGATGATACAATGTTGGTCATCATGAAGTGAATAATATGTTGATGATAGCCATTGTAACTTTTGTGTGTTTTCTCTGGACTTTCCTCCTAAAAAAAATTATTGCAAACATATAAAAAGTATGCTTGTGTTGCCACTGTTTAAACAAAACTCATTTTATGCAGTGCAGGTTTATGCTACAGGTGCATTGATCATCATAATTGTGTGATAACTATTGTTTTGTGTCTGTTTATGTACCACAAGTAATGCTAAATATAAAAGCTGCAATGGCGAATCGGGTACTCTGCTCGTTTTGGAATGTTTGGCAACGCATCAGAAAGCAGATAAAAGCAAATTCCTTAACTTTTTCATCAAAACATTATACACACACAAAAGTAAAAGCGAAGGGACACAAAATTGATGCAATGAAAACAATTTTACAACCATTATATGGTACGTTTGTAGCTCAAACGATTTATACCGGCGGCAGCAAGAACTTAAAAGGTCTAGTTAGCGGCATGCCCAGGTTATTTTACTTTAGTTATAAATGCACCTAGGTTAGGTATGTATATATGTAAGTAAAAAGAACTTAATTATTGTAAAAACATTTTGAACTTGGAAATGATACTGTTTTTTCCTGCATGGATGATTCGAGAGAAAAAAAAAGTTGTTGCAACACTGCACAGCAAAAGAAATAATAATGGAAAAGATTGGCTATGATTATTAGGGTTGCTGCTACATTTGTCACTGACAAATTCGAAATGGAAGATCGTGGGAGTAGTACCCCAGTAAGATGTAATTATCCCTGTTTTAGTACCACCATCATCATCATTACCACATGTAATCTTACGGTATATTGTATTACTCGATATACCTAGTTGTCATCTTACACGTCCGGAGCAAATTGCTCACTGGTATTTTTCGTTGTCCTAAAGAAAAGTAAGGTACCAGTGTTACTCGATCAAACGTATAACATAACATAGCACAGGACCAATTTACAGCTTTGTTGAACAGGTAAATAGGTGACTATATATTATATTTAAATGCATATAGAATTTTTACGTTGAATTGCATAATGAAAAAAATATATATGAACCAATACTGCACAATCATGCCATATTATTATTATCAGTTTACACGGTAGTGTGGTTGCTCTAAATACTGCTGCTATAAAATACACAAATTTTTTCATATGTATGGTAATTTTTGTGTACTTAGTGGAATAGCTGTATTTTGATCCATTTGTTTAGTTCAAGCAGGCGCAGATATAGACAGGCAGGCGGATGACCTTGTCTTGTCGGTGGCGGTGTAAAAATTACGCTTGTGTGATGTAGACAGTGGAAGGCAGAGAAAATTCATCTGACTGACTGGCTGATGATATGCACTCTTGAAAAAAAAAATTCTTTGTTTTTTCTTTATCCCTTTCTCGTTGTTGTTGCTGAAGATGATAAAAAGGAGAAGAGGGGTTATTTAAGTAACAAAAAGTATATGTTCAAATGTTTGAGGATAATGATAGTGCTCGCATCGCATCAATACGTAATGTTGCGTGTGTGTGTGTGCTTATATGTAAGTGAGCTTTTGATATACTACATAGTATCTTCTCAACTTGTGCGGAAAGTAACAGTTAGAATATATATAGCTACTTAGAGAATAAATGGAAAACCTCTTACGTGTGATTTTATTGCATTTTGTTGCTACTTCTCCTGTGGTGGTATGGTTGGTGGTGGTGGTAATAATGGCAAATAAAAGACGAATGTTGCACACACAAAGAGATTTTTGATAATACGTTCCTTTTGGTTCTGTACTCCTTCTTTGTAGGTAGATAATAATATTATCTCCATTCGATAAGTACACAGGAGGATCAGTCAAGTGACTACAGTATAGCAAGCTAAACACCACCCTGTTCTTTTTTTATATAGGCAATACGTATTATATGAAGCTACTTGCACACACATCCATTTTACTGCTTGCTTGCTGTTGGTGCTTCCTTTTACTGACTTTCTGTGGGAACCGCGAGCAGGATCACTCACGAGAAATAATGATGATTGACTCAAAAGACTTGCTCCTCTCTCAATTGAACTTTGTGTAACTTTGTAAGAAAAAAAATACTGTACTCTCTTCAAGGCAAATATAATGTATTGAAAGTTGATCATGATGATGATGAATGCATGAATTCCTTCTTAAACCAATAAGTACCTTAGTTTTTAACTTTTTTTCTCTATTTTATTACGTAAGTACACACATAACGTCCTCCTCATCGTTGTCGTGATATGATTCAGCTTTCTTTCAAAGTGTATTCCGATCAGCAGCAGAAGCGATTTGAAAAAGCTTTTTGTGGAGACGAGGTGAATAGATAAGGAAGATAAAGAGAAAAAAGAAATAAAGGGAGAGAGCTCTATAAAGTCTCACAAGCACATAATGTGGGGTGTATGTTATTATTAAATTCCCAAATATTCACAATCAGTTGTAATATCATGACTCGGCGGATTTCTGATAAAAAAAATTGGGAATCGTCTGGTTATAGTTGCTGCTACCATATATCACCAATACTGCTGTAGCTAGACAATACACTTGTATTTGAGGATACTATTGTGTAGCTAAATAAAGTAGATAGATACTACTGCACTGTTTTTTCAGCTGAATTGAATCAAGTTCTGAAAAACTTATTGTGTACCTATATTTCATGTATAAAAGATCGACAATAACTGGATCTAATGACGCGAATGAAAGACAGGAGAGAAAAAAGAAGACCAAAAGACAGAAAGATTGTAACAGTGTGTATAGGTATTAATGCCCACATTATAATATGTTTTCATCATTATCAAGAATGGGTGAAGTCTACAAGGTTAAAAAATGACAACTGGTTGCGCAAAAGCTTTTTATAAATAAATATCACAAAAATGTACCTAGGTACGCATGTTTCCTTCATATGAATCACATTTTTTATGCTGAAAAATAAATAATAATAAAAATATTATTATATATCACTATACAGAAATCAGAATTTGAATTTCCGTTATGTCAAGCTCATTCATAATGACAATAAATAACAAAACAATGATAATCCCTTTGCTAGCCAAAAAGCAGGAAATGAGAGTTCAATACTATAATAGTTTAGTTAGTTTACATAGTATATTGCATAATTGTAGAGGTGCATAATATGGTAGTGTCAAATTCAGTGTGTGCCTTATGACTCATCATGACATTTATGACGATAGTATTTCTCCATCCATATAAAGCATGTGTTTATGCATATAACATGCTCTTATAAGAAACCACGAAACAATCTTAACTTACTTAAAACTTTGTGAGAAGGCATAATTACAGGCTAAAAAGTATGGAAGAAACCAATCATCGTCACAGGATCGTAAAGATCATAGAAACATATAGGAATAGAAAGACACAATTTACCATACATCTTAAGTTTAGTTTTTAATATAGTGAATGTATAACGTAGGTATACTACTACAACAATGTTTCGTCTGAACAACAAACAGAGAGAGAGAGAGGCAGAGAAGTCGTTCGCCCATTGCTTTTGAAGTACAACATTTTTTAATACCAAAATCACTTGCATTTCTTTTTTCAAAGGACAGCGTGGTCAATACATTATAAAAATCTTCTCCCTTGAATGCTGGTTCCTGGATTTTGTTACAATTTATTACGTGCTTGCCCTACACTTTGTACACACAAATGAACGTGTAAGGTTTTAAATCAGTCTCGTCCTGTTGCAATATCGCATATTACCTAATCCTCATTACGCTTTTCGCTCGTTAGTTATCTTACCACTACTGTTCCCAGTAAACTGGTATCTTTATTCTTTACACCCCTATTTGGTCATATATTGACGCGGCTTGACACTTTGAAAAAATCCTATATTTATTACAGCAGCATGTTTTGAGACCATGCAATCACCACAATTTAAACAAAGTTAAATAGGTGAAGTTACTCATCTGGTTTCACACGCTGCATTTTTACGTGATCATTCTAATCATGTAAGCAATGAACGAAACGAAAGCTTTCTCTGACGTCCTCCATGAAAAAAAAATTGGCTCAAAGTAGCGTTATTATTATTGCTTTCCGCTACTGCTTATAAATATGAATCATAAAGATAGCCATTAGGACTCTCTATTCTTCTTTGAAACTTTTGTTTTTTGCTGTTCCATCATAAAAGTCTTGTTTACTTTAAACGTTAACAAATGAGCTGCACTGTGTGCATGTATACCTACGAAAGCTTTTAATTTGTGAGCCCATTAGCGGAAAATGGCCCATTTACTCTTGTTGATCGTTATTAGTTCACCTTGGTCATCAAGTTTATCAAGCTGATGGTGTAAAGAAAGAAAAGTTTTATCATTATCAGTAGCAGTAAGTGCATGTTGTACTGCATCGCTTATTATGGTAGTATGTACAAGTACACAAATATATCCCACACTGTTTTCAGTAAGCTTTGTTTACCCAATTCAAAAATATATTTGTAATGTGCACAGATAATGTCTTATGCCTGCATTTTTAAATTGTTGCACTGACCTACAAAAATTAATAGTTAAATGGTAAAATGGTGATACAATTTGATAATAAAATATAATGATGGTTTACATCATAACATACATTTATGATGGTAGATGGCTACGTGTAATGGCCAGCAACACGTTCATTTTTTGCATGTTTACGTAAAAGGTTACATCACATTGCATTGTTGTCTGTACGTTATATATTTATTTTTATGTACATATCGTGTAAAGTCCTCATTTTCCTTTTCCGGTGATGGTGAGAATGAGTAATAAAATTGACCATGCACTTGGCAATCGCGGTTTTTCATGAAAAAAAACTATAAGTAAAATGTAGTGCATTTCGACTAGAACTATGCACTTGTGTATACCAAGATTCGTTTATTGTTGTTTACTTTACAAAATATTACTTGCTTTAACCCGTAAAATATGTGGTTAGGGTGGCGGCGGCAGCAGTGATGTGGTGAACAGAATGTTTTTTTTATTGTTTTCGGAGCAATGTGATTGCTTTGCTACTACGGGTCAGAGTGAAGAGTAAACCTATTTTGAACAATTGCATTCAGGTGGAATCTGGGAACTGAACTGAAAGGAGAGCATGTAACTAAAATGAACCATGAACAGCTCTGATCCCCAAAAGTATCACAAACGTTACATACTGCCACTTTGGTGCTAAAAAGTGTTCAGCTCTTTTTGCACACAGATGCGTCATCATACCGAATGACAATAGAATTTCAGTGCATTTCTATATTTATTATCATAAATTCTCAAAGGCTGATTTTTTATTTAGGCAAGTCGGACTTTTTGACATGTTCTCAAAAAGGTATGCGCAAAAGAGAACGACCATAAAGATTCAAAATGAGCGTATGATAAGCAACACAAGTGCAACGCGTAAAACTTCAATGATTAGAGTACAGTGAAGAGAATAAATGTCAAAAGAAAAAATATGTTTTGGCTAAACTACCGTTTGCCAAATATTTTTTACTATAGTTTACAAGTTGGCACCACAATTCGTTTAATTATTACCCATCAAATGCGACCTTTGACATGTTTTGTCGTTAATATTTTTACAGCTTTGGAAACTCATCTAAATTCTTAACACAAGATTTTTTAGGGTAAACGAACAGCAGAATACCGAGAAAGAAGGGACTTTTATTTACACCCCATTTTGATATGTGGTGTCAGGAGAGACGTGGTCAACCTCAACATCTTGATAATCAAGTTGATTTGCCTCACACATGATTGCAATAATTGGTGTAATTGGATCCAGTTGCCTGTGAACCTATTATCCTGTTATGTAACATCATTGTTAGCAGATATGTACATGTACAACTAATATTTACTCTAACGTCTCACTTCAAAAGTATTGAATCAGTAAAGGTAACGGATCGCGAAATGGTTTTGATATCAAAGGAAGGCGAATAGCGAATCATCATAATCATCCCAATTTTTCAGTCAATACATATATTAATTTCATCGTCCATATTCGTATCCATATACTAGACAAAAACATCTATGTAAAATGTTAACCCTTGGCTTTGTAAATTGTAACGTTTCACAAAGACGCTGACGCTGCTACCGATACCGATGAACCTTTCACCATGTCCAACTACAATCACTGCACCATACCAATGCATTATTGTGTGAGCTGTCATTTCAATGTCATTAGAGTTTATATTTTGGATGGTGCTGTCAGCAAGTGATATTCGTTTGTTTGGCTTAATCCCATCATGCACCATCATCATTATCATCATCATCTTTGATTCTCACTTCTGTAGTAGTAGTAGTACACGATGATAATAAATGTGTTTTAGTTGTCTCTAGCTGGCACATGCAGAGACAAACGTAGCATGTCTGTCTTGATGAAGCTAGAATAACAAACTTTTTATTGCATTCTCTTCACCAAGTGTTCTTTTAATAAAGATTTATCTAACAATTGCACGCTTGTCTGGAATGAATATTATTTTTCATGCTGTGCACCATGAACATTATGCATAAACAGATGTAGGCGGTCATATATGCTGCCGATAAAGTGGAGAGAAGATGAAATGATCCTCCATGGGTCACGTATTTACGTATATAGGCACATTTCATTTATTTCGAAGAAATTTAAGCTGCATTAGACACAGGTACATCATAACATCATTGTTGCGTTTTGCTACTGTATTAATATTGTCGAGAGTTCATCACTTGTCTCATGCAATTTTGCAAGAAGTGTCTTTCTTGAGACAGCCGACATTAGCAGATTATTGTGATAATAGGTACACGTTGATTGCTTGTATGATGACTTGACTCAATTCAACGAGCGATCCAATGTAAATACTGCTTCTAGTTTGCTTGCCTTACCAGTGCAAGTAAAACAATAGAGCATTGCAATAATGGTTTATTAGACACTATATGTACATTCATTTAGCGTTACTACTACTACTACCTATATACATGATCCGTCATATCTGTTGTATTTAGTTAGGAGGACACAGGGTAAAGAGATGAAGTTGTATACGTATGAATAAATATTAAGTTTGACTCATAAAGAAAATATCAGAAGCACAAATAAGCACTCTTCTTATTATTATATTCATTGCCTTTGAACCGTCAGCATCATGGTTTTGATTGTCATTTCAATTGTCGTCAAATCATCAACATCAGCAGACAACGTCCGGGGAGGATTGGTTTCTAGCTTTGGAGTATTAAGTTTTCAAAATTTATTGCTTCCTTTAGTATCTCTGTTAATAAAATAATAAAAAGGTCCTTTATCTGTGAATTAATATGAATATAAAAGTAATCCTTTGACTGAATTAATTATTTTTTTTGATTTGAGGATAGCACCACAAAATAACATAAATATGTACACATTAAAAGGATAACATTTAACACATCTTGGTTGGATAATGTATGTAGTTATGTGGGAAAATAAGTTTAAATCCTTCCAATTAAGTTACAAAGTTATTTTGCAACTAGTGCTGCCTACATCATAGCATGCTATATGAATGAATAACAGCTAATATTTTATCAACGCTTGATTTGATATAAGTAGTTGTTGTCTATAAAAAATCATTGCGGCGCGTACTCTTCAGATTGGGCGTAGTTAAAAGATGACTGATACCTTACTTATATCGTCGACATAGCAAGTCTGTGGGTAATTAATTAAAAGTTTCTCATGGCCGACCTAAACCATATCCGCTTCATACGCTACCTCTTTCTTTCTCTCTCTCTGTCTCCACTCCACCACTACTGCTCCCATGTGAAGATAGGAATGCAGTAAATTGTTTTTCCGTAATCTTTTGAAAAGAAAAAAGATGTTGACGATGATGAAATGAGGGTGAAACTATTACTCTTGAGAATTACGCATGAGTACTATTACAAGACTTGTGCTAAAATAACTGTAACAGTCGACTTTTTATATACTAGCGCAGTGCGTTTTCTGGTTTCATCGCAAAAACTGAACGAAACAAATAGTGTATAGTGGGAGGGCATTATAACACACATTTAGCAATATGAAGTGGTAAGTTTGGCTGCACTAATTTGCATACATATACAAATCAGATACCATAAACCAGAAAAAGTTGTACTGTTGATTCGCATAATCGCATAAATATCAACTTGTGGTTGGTGAAGGATAGCAAATTATGACAATTATAAAGTATGCTCTCTACATTGAGGAACATTTTAACGCATTTATTTTCTCCTCATTTCACTTGAATGCTAAATTAGAGTAAACAAGTGATTTTGTGCGGGTGCGTATGTACATATGCACAACAATAATGCAGCCTTTTGTGCATCTAACGAGGTCTCTTAAAAATATACGTTGATAAAACATTGACATAAATAATAGCATATTTGTACTGCCAATAAGTCAGACGAGGTGTGCATTTTGTTTTTTTATGAATATTCATACCTTTAATTCTGTTGTCTTCTCGATTTTCTTACAAAGCGATAGATATAAATGCCCCTTAAAATTGCAAGAACTTTAATATTTCCTGAAAAATAAGCATATATAGTCGTGTGTGTTATCGTATAATGATGAACTTCTATATTTTCCCATGTTTTCATGATTCTCTATTTGATTATTTGAAAAACAGTGAATTTGATTTTTAAAGATGAAAAGATTAGCAGAAAATGTTGATCAGGCATAAACGATGCATTAATTCAGTTCGGTGGTAGTTGCTGATTTGCATAATTGTCGGTCTGCTGTTCGGGTACTAACACAGTTGACAGTGAATGTGGCTGTCCAACGTGTGTGGAAGTAATTCGATAAACTCACGACGAGTGGACGAGTAGAGAGTGTGTGAATGGTGATTTATGTTGAGTAACAGACGGACGTTTTGGTTGTGGATTTTTAGAAGGAAATAATGCAACAAAATTTACAACACGTGCATTTACAATCCATTCAGTTGCTCTTTCTAGGTATAATTTTGTGAACTCATGTGTAGATTTTCTCTTCCCTACTCTTAGGCTTGTTTTTACTCTTGTATACACATATGCATATTATTATATATCCTTTACAAAACAAACAAACAACAAGGTAACAAGTTGAGTTAGAAAGACGTATTTTCTATTAAAAATACTGTGTATAAATCAGATGCATTATGTGAGTAGTATTTGGACAGGAATTGGCACTGATATTAAGTTTGCTTTCTTATTATTGATAAGCTTTACTTGATACCAAATGAGAAAATAGCAGTAAATCGTGAAAAAAATTCTGTTTGTGTATAATATTCGTTTATGTGTAAAGAGTAAAGAAATGCATTTCGGCTTTGAATATTTTACAGTCTTAGTCATACATTCTTCTGGCTACTTCCGCTTGATACAATATTAATAAAATAAATAAATTTCATCCGCTCTCCTTAAGACAGATGCACTTAACTATCTAGTCTCGTCTACGTACATAATATATTTGTATGTGTGCATGCTGTATATAAGTATCGCCTTATAAATAAGGGGAGTGGTATTGTATTTTGAGTTCTTTCACTGTAACAGCGTTTAGCGTGTTGCATAATGATTGATGTAACTTTGCCAGCCAATTTATAAGAATAATTTAGAGAAGTCTATCATATTTTTTTTCTTTTTCATGCGGACGTACAACTACCAAAGTGTGTTAAAGTCATTTGTATAAGTATACCTAAGTACATTTTATAGATCAACATCACACACAAATTATACGTCTACTATCCTCTTATTTTCTTAACAAGAAGAACAGAAGAATTTTCACACTTCGGAATATTTTATTATCCTGCACGTCTTTCATGAATAAAAAATGGATTGGATGTGTTTGGACATAAAAAAAGTACCTACGTTCAGTGGGGATTACGGATTTTTCAATGCTGTGTACGTCTACCCGCACATCTACTTATGAACCCAAATGTAAATCATATCCTTTTATTTTACTTACGACTCGCAGATATAAATATGTTTTGTCTGAATCCATTATTATGCAGGTACCTATATGCATATTTATGTTTTTTATTTGAAATATTTTGTGTGTGCGAGGTGTCAGGAAATTGTGCATTGTATCCGGAGAAAACTACTACATACATATATTAAGTAAGAAATTCTTATTTCTACAATATCATGCAAAATATGCACAACATCATTATTATTACTAGTTCACATACTATTACCATTAGCCCGGTTTTTTTCAACTCTGTTATGCAACATATTTTCCCAGCAGTTGTCCCTCATTGCGAAGACCAATCCCGGCAGTGTGCCATTAGCTACAATTAGTTATTATTATTTACAGTTGTTCATACATTATGTTAGTTTTAAAAACACATAAAACAACAGAGAACCAGTCCTTTTTACACACTTACTAGAATGCATGCTGCGTGTGACTAGGTACTATAAACAATATCAAGGGAATCATTCATTTTATACCTACAATACGCACTAGTCGTGTACACATAATAAAACGGGCAAAAATGTTGAATGTTATTTACTATCTAACGACCAATTACGTATGTTTTGAAATGTTTAATCGAATTAACCCTTTTCCTGTTGACATGCCTGTTCCGACATTTGGAATGCGTGGAAAGGGCAATAGTTGAAGTTGCTGTATTTTTGCTCTATAAAGTAAATACAGAGAAAATTGATGGTAATAAACCCAACCTGTCAAATACGTTCATCAATCATTCATATTCAATCATGAAGAACAAGTAAAACATATTGAACTAGATACTTAGTTGCGTAGTATGTTTCAGGCAACACAATAAAAATAAGAACTTTTTGTTCATTGTAGTTACTGTACATTGACTAAAGTTGCGGTTAGAAAGTCATTAAAAAAATTAGGCGCGTCATCCACATCTAATGTCATGTATAGAATAACTGTTCAAGTTAGTAAATGATTTGATGTATGCATTTTTATGCAAATTTATCATTCTTTCTTTGTAGACATTACCGAGAGAAAAAAGCGACTCATTTATAAATGAATTTAGAATGTTGAATGAATTAAAATGTTGCTACCAGTTTGCAGCGTAAAGTGTAACATAAAAAACACCGCGAGCTAATAATAATGTGACCAGGTCACACCTGATTTAAAATGCATGGTTATTAAAGGAAAACGCAAGAATAGTGCATTTTAATAAGTGAACGGTCATTAGTCGTCAAGAAGTGAGAGCATGGCATTAGAATTTTAGTTAATGTTGGTGGCTTTCGTCCATGATTCCTGTTTTTCTGTCAGCTCATTGAAAAGAAAAGAAATTCTGTCAGTCACTCAAACGACGTTAAAAGACATACTGATATACTAACTAATGTTTTCTTTATAAATTCGGATAACCTTTCTGCAATAGCAACAGTACGGCCAATTAAGGAATAAATCTAAACTAAATATAACGAAGAAAAATGAATCTGTAGGACACGCTTGATCGTCAAACACAATGTTTTTGATATCAAACATCCTATATAGTAATATGTCAGAGCTCAGAAAACTGATACCTCGCTACTTCCCTGAAACTGATGATGATAATGACATGAGTAGGTAAGTACGTAATATTTATTACCGATCCTAATTCCTCCGCCATTAGTCCTCACATTATGCAGACCTTGTTTACTAAGAAGGGGTGGGAAGATAAGTAGTTTAGAGATGATAACGTTAGCTCTGTTTCAAAGAAAAAGACTAAAAACTAGATGTTACTGATTTTCCAATTAACGTCAAATCTGATGTAGCATGAAATAAGTTTCTCAAAGGCAAAACGTGGCAAATGACGGTAAACTGTACTTGTTCAACCCTTATTATCAACTTCAGCTACATATATGAGTAGAGTATGACGATGTTTTTTTTCCACGACTCGTAAAGTTTAGAATTTGTGTAAAATGAAAATAATTAAGGAACAAGAACGTGAAATATTGAATAATAGTACTTCTGGACGTACCTATTGACATATAATAGATCACAATATAGAAAAAAAATAGGAGCACCACAAAACAGGTGGTCAGAAAACAAGGGAATACCTTATAAAGCCGAAGGATTGGATGAGAGAGGTGAAAGGTGAGAGAAATCGCTTTTCGCTACACAAATTCTCATATTATTATTGTCGTTATTATTATTATTGTTACTTCATATTTACTGCTATGGTCCTGTGAAAAATTTGTATCCATCTACCTACCTACAAGTATATGTGGGTCTGTGTTAAAACTTGTCTTGTTAATGTTTCTCGAACTTTGTTGCAGTTACGTCGGGTATGATAATGTAGTAGAAAAAAAGTAGCATTTTTGTGTTTTTTTGGCATTGTTGTCAGTATACGTCTCTTTGCTGCACTAAAGCTGCCGTCGTAAGTCATTAAGGCCAACAGGGACTTTTATATTTTTTATGCGGTTTTAATAATATTATGATGCTTTTTCATTTCTCTTTTGTGAGATCACTTTAGTTGGATAAAAGTTGCTTTGCAAGTAAATAAGCAAGTAGTAAGAAAAAAGGGAATAAAAGAAATTGCATAAAGGATAATGGCCGTAGACATTTAATGCGCTTTGAACTTTTTCCCCTACTTTTCTAAAGAAAACAAGATTTTTCAGACATATTATTACAGTTTAGCAGTTAGTTTATTATATAGAGAAAAGGCATATAAACAATAATCATAATAGTAGCTGTAGCGTTGTTGCTGTTGTGGCTGCAGTTTTGGAACAGTTAGATTTGTCCTGAATTTTCATGAAGAATAGCGTACTACTACAAAAATTTTTTGGTCACTTGAAACGCTTCAACCCTTTTCTTTATTGATGGTGACTGTCAGATTTGTGATGATGATGATGTTTGATTAGGCGAGTATTTTGTGCATTTTTGCCTATCTTCTTTTGTCTGTCGGTGACGTGATACTTGTGTGTATTTTGTAAAAGTTTGTTTGATTTATTTTTTTAAGGATGGGTTATTTTGACTGACAGCGAGAAGGACAGGAAATGAACACTTGTTTGTTCTGTTACAGCATACACATATTTTGCATATTGGAAAGAGTAAATAAATATAGAGTATATTAATGAATGTATGAACATGATGATGAATAATATGTTGGTTTAGTGTAAACCTCAGTTGAAAAGAGACATTTAATTGCTCGGAATAAAAACCGTGCTCTCTCCGGTGATGGTGATAAATAATGTGGACATGCCCATTTGAGGAACAACTGCTGCGATAGAGTTGATACATTATATGCATCATTTGTGTGGAAAATGAGCTCGCAGCTAATAAATAAGTACAACAAAGCACACAAAGATGCGCATTGTAATCATTGTACAAATTGCAGTGTACAAGAGTTACGGTGTGTTTTGTGTGTGTAAGGTAGTAAAAGCACGTAATCATAATGATAATAATAATAATAACGATAATGAAAACCCATGAATTTGTATAGCCTTTAATTACACCACCAGAGAACTGCCACTACTACTACTACAACACACCACTTTCTCATAACTCATCTGCATAGCCGCTTCATATATTTTTTCGTTGACTCTAAAAGGGATGATGAGGGTGACTAAAAGGGTGTAGATTTTACAGATTATCTGCTCATCATCATCCTTAATTTGTTTGTTCTGTCGGTGTTTTTTTACATGTATTTCTCA
>JAHZMZ010003325.1:0-24366 GCA_027743805.1 Lepidocyrtoides sp. E14 | reverse complement strand
GCTACTGAAATCATGATGATATTTTTTATGTTTTATTTCCTATTCCTATAATATCCATCATGTAGCCTCCAAGGGACTTCTCAAGTAATTTTTTATTATGCCCTGGTGTGTTGTGCTTATTGTGTGTTCTACACAGGCTGTAGTACAAATGCTCGTCGGGTGACCGTATAATAATAATAATGCTACATGTAATAATCTTCATTTCTAAGATTTGAAAATATAAAGTGCAGGAATAGTTAAACATAAAAAGAACAAATAGCCCTTTTGTCCTTGTTTTTATTTCATTTATTACTAAGATAACAGCATATTACTATTACTGCACGAATTATAACTTAAGTTCATGACCCCTTAATAAAAACCGAGAGTGAACAGGCAATCCTTTTAATAATAATAATAATACCTATACTTGTTCGCTTTAGCTTTAACTTATGTTACTTATTGCGAAAAAAATTTGCGGTACCTAAACAAGTTTATGTATTTGCTAAAATACTGCAGTTTTTTCTACGGTTTTTTTATTCCGTGAGTGAAAATCGTGCGGAATACTTCCCTACAGCTTATGTTGTTTTACACATGCAGTAATAATAATAACAGTTTGCAATTTTTTCACCGGAATAGGCTTACACGTGTAAAATGCGCATGAAGGAAAAACCCAATGCAATATGACGTTACAGAAATAGGTATTTACATTGTGTATAAAAGTATTAAATTAAAAGCAGAAAAACATGCTTTCCACTTGTTATCGTTATTACATGTGTTAAATTTACGTGCGCATTTATCGGGTTTGGGTTTTTAAAGGTGAGTAATGAACAAGCATGCTATTTTCCAGTTCAGTTCAGATATCGTTTTGAAACGATTGCCCTTATGTTATTGTTATTATTACAATCACCACTATCATCATTTAATTTACTTTGTGTTTTTGTTATGCATGCACGCATATATTGAGTATTCATCCACTTTATCAGACTCACGCGCTGCTGGTTGCCACCAGGCACATTTTCGTGATTGCATCGTCGTGGAATAAAGCCTGTGGAAGTGCATGACAAATAAAACAAAACATGGTAATAAAGTCATGATTCCCTGAATGTGAATATTAGAGCGCAATAGACAAATGAAATACATAATTTTGTGCTAAAAGGGTTCAAGCAATTGAGTCGAGTAGAAGTAACAAAAGCAGTAGAGGTAATCATTACATGAGAGCAGATGTAAACAAGACGAGTGTACATGAACGCACACAAAGTCAACGTCAAGGAAGGAAAAAGGAAGCGCAACTGTTTTATTATGCATTCATATAGAATTACCTATTAGTCTCCGTAGAGAACATGGAAAAGTGCGTCGGTCGGTCGGTCAAGTACAAAATGTACAAATCAGCGGATGTAGTAAATAGTAATATAGATGGATGGAGCATTGCAACCAGAGAGGAAATGAAATGAGATAAGAACAAGAAGTAGAGAAAACGGAACCGCTTGTACAGCATAAAATGATGTGATGTGGAGGCAACGGAGGAGATGGAGACGATGATGACTAAAAGGTTGCTACTTGTGTTATTTATAAAGGTCTCATAATAAAACCAGTGTGCAACACCGCACACAATGGAAATGCATGTAGCAGTGATGCATAGATACTGCCGGAAATAAGTTTACTTTTCCTGTACGTGTGGTTGGTTTTCTTGTTTGCGTTCGGTCGACGTTCGCCGCTGAATGTAGATAGAATGTATGATACGTTACCCATGCTTATCAAGCTTTGCTTCATCGCAAAAGGTAACAAACGATAACCCCCAGGGTATATTAGCAATAATGCTGAAATTACTCTTTTCTCATTGATCTCAAGGGCAGTGAAAAAAGAAGAAAAAAAAACAAGAAAATGAAAGAGAAAATCTAGTACCGCAAGCATTTTCTCTATGTTTCCACTTTTCTCTTTTTCGTGCCATACATCAGTCAAACGGAACAGTTTGCTTATTTTTTCCCTTTTTCCTTTCATGGATTAGTACAATGATGATGATGATGGTGTGTTGTGTGGTACGGAATAACATGAATACAGACAGACTCAGGTATAAGTGTACAACTGCTTTTGTTAACATGACCATGTTCCATTGCTGGATATGCTGCAGCAATTGTGTGGGAGTTAGTGAGCCATGCATAAAAAAGTATTGTTCCACTTGGTTGTAATACGCTTGTTGTTATTTTACTTGCTTCTGTGTGCATTTTGTTAGTTGAGTTCAAGTGTGAGCTTGAATGAATACTCATTTATCTTTTCCCTTCCAGTGTGGTTTCTTTTTTGGTATTACACGAGAGCACAGGGAAGCAGGAAGCAACAACAACTAATACACCAGTGCAACAGCAGGAAAAGAGAAATGGAAACTTGAAAAAAGGAGTGAGTAGTTAGTTGAGAAGAATGGGCTTGGTTACTACAATTACGATGTGCAGCACCCGTGTACGTACACAATAGACTAGCAGTAGCATTGCCATCATCATCATCATCGTCTTCATCTTGATGTAGTATGAGTGGAGCAGCCGATACTAATTCTGCAGTATGGTTTACTGTTCTGTTCTGCCTGAACTTCTTTACTGAATAGGAACAAGTGAAAGGGGAAGAAAAAGTGAAATGCAGCGTGATTGTCTAAGTGGTTGTAAGAGGAGGAACAACGAAATGCAGAACAGTACAAAAAGACCATATGGCTAGCCTCAAATAATACAGCCAAAAGTCCAAAATACTTTTCTTCTGCAGTTATAATGACAATACTAACAAATAAACATACGGGTATTGGACTTTCAGAGAGAGAGAGAGAGAGAGAGAGAAAGAGGACCACTTTGAGTAGAATCTACCACCAGCTTTTTCCTACTGTTCTTCTGCTTTCATCACTTGTAGTAACTTTAATTTATAAGTCTACGCAGGATGCCATGAATGTAGGTAGTTTCTTTTTTCTAAAGTAGAAAAAACATTTTTTTCTCCAATTTTTTTACTTTCTCCCTTGTCACTGAAGAAGTTTTCGGTTTTCTATGCAAAACAAAGGTCCGCCTCTACTCAACCAAAATTTATTTCCTGTGGCCTTTACACCGCCACCAAATACAACCGCCGTTTTACAAACCTAACGAACTACCAACGGTTTCTTAAAATGTGTAGTGAACATATAATTTGCTGCGAATAACAAAAAGCATCAGGCAGGCAGGTAAGGTAACAAGGAATTAGGAGTTGCTTTGAATTTTGTATAGTACCTTGTTCACCATACTAGCTCAGTTAAAGCACTCTTGCCAGAGAAAATAAGGTTTCAACCTCTAGTTGGACTGGTATTTACTTCTACCTAGAGCATGCATGTGTACATCAGAGAGAAAGAGAGAGAGAGTTACTAATAGGTAAACAAGTGTTTTCAATGTTCTCTGTTCAGTACGCTGAAAATAAATACAAAGAGGAGATTTTGCTTCTTGCAGGATAAGCTTCTGCATAATGTATCAACACTGCTTTAATATGCATACCACATTGAAAGAAATGCCACAACTACATTCCTACTCTGCTTGTAGACTGTGGGCAAACTGACAAGTGGATGTTTTTTACCCCTTTCTATTTCAGTGGCAGCTGTAGTTTCTTTTTGGTTTTTTTTTTTTTGCTTGGCCTTTCTACAAAGTTCACGATTGACACGATCTGCGATCAGTGGACAAAAAAAGTGACCAAGAAAGAAGTAAGAAAAACATTATCCTTTCCACCATCTACTTTCATTAGCAATTCACTTGTGGTCGAATTTCACAACACATAATATCTCTGAAAGAAGGCTACGCATCACAAAAAAGACGTAAAGGAGAAGAGTAAAAACAAAGCATAGAGAGAGACAGAGATGCCAAAGCGGAATCAAGTGGTGTATCAATGAAAGAGTTTTTCTTTCGTTTGTAATTTAATTTTTTGCATGGTTGTTTACATTACCTCGAAGAATCTACTTTACAATGCTCTCTTACACTACTATCCTTTTAGCTCGACTTATTCTTACCAATAATGTTATTTTTGCCACATCACATCAGCCATTGCAAGAACCTTTACGTTTTTTATGTAACCGAACGAGAATTTTCAGTAATTGAAGAAAAAAAGACACTCAGTCTTTAAGGATCAGAGACAAAAAAATGAGGAAAAAATAAACAAAAAGTACGACGAATCCTTTTATTTCAATGTTGAATCAGCCGAGGAAATGGAGGAGAATGAAGAGATATACGCATGTATTTTTTATACTGCTGCTGCTGCTACTGCATTTTATCTGATATACGATGCTCTAGTGGTAATATCACAACTGCTACTCCAACGGGCTGATCTTTTTTCTTCATTTTTTTTTTATTTCAGTCTCGCCTGAGTTGCAATAAGGCTTGCTCTGGTCTTTACATTTTTTTACTTGCTCTTTTTTACGGCTGATTCCAGTAGTGGTCTGTTCTGTCGAGTCTGCCAACATCTTCCAGAGTTCTGTCGAGTACATTTTATCGATCCACGTCATGAATTCACTCACACTCTTCAGCAGCAGATAAAGCCTCAGACGCGCAGATAAGCATAAGAAACTTATTTTCTTAGAGCTTAAAGTTTCTTTTCCCTCTCCTCGTTCTCGCATGTTTACATTCTCGAATTGGTGTTACTTTGTGAGCGTAGAGTGATATTGGTATGCATAGTGTATCTTCTCCAACTTTTACACTACACACTACAAAAAGTGTATGCATATCATTAATTCCTATACAACATTATATTTGATAGCGGAAGGTACCCCAAAAATAATATCGTTATAATTTAATTCAGGGGTTCTCAAAACCTAAAACAGCGTAATTATTGGTATGCCAGAAATATGCACAGGACGAACGGACCCAAAATGTTTATTTTTATCAGGAAACCGGACAAACCATTTTTATCATAGATAAACCATAGTATGTAAAAAAACTCATGTTATTCTGCTGCTACTGATTATTTTCGTGGGCGAGAAACAAATCCATTTGTCCTTTGTTTTTAAAAACAAAAGATGCTGAATAAATCGAGTCGTAATATGTGTCAGAATATATAGCAAGACCACAATAAGGTTTCTCCAGAAATAATTTTTTATTTTTAGTTCGTCCTTTTATACGTACGCTATATTTTTGCTCAAATGACCTTCATAACACGAATCAGGAGCCAAGAAAACAAGAAAGATATATTCAAATGAAAATAAGCCTGCGCCTGTCTTGTAACCTTTGTGCATACGTATTAATATTTTGTTGTAACAACAGTACATGAACGCTTCCTTTTATTCCTTTTGTCATCCCACCTTACTATAAAACTACTAGACCATAAAACCCAATTGGTATACGCACCTCAACCGTTAGCTCATCCTTCATAAAAAACAAGTTTATGTTTCAACCATTTACTGTACTGTAGCAGTTTTTTTCTTCCATAAGTTTTTTCTTCTAAAGACTTTCCGCACTTTCTCTCTCTTATTCAGTCAGTCTTTCATCTCAGAGATGACATAAAAAACTTGTTTCTCCAAGAAAGGATCGACATCGATTTCTCCCATTAGTAAACCTCTACCCTCTTTAACCTTATCCTGTGTGATGTTGTTAACATTCTTTGTGTACAAACACAACAAAATAACATGTACTGGCGACAGAGGCATAAAATTCAAAGCGACGTGTCTTTTATGCTGTCTTGTCTTTTTTACAAGAACAACAACTTTGCTCCTCATGTATCAAGCAGCAAAATATCACACAAAACGCACGTCACTTTGAATAAATTCAATGCATCAAACAACAAAGACGACTTTGTACGGAGCTACAAGGCAGCAAACATCACATAAAAAATATCGGAAGGAGAAGCAAGTTGGTTTTGCCTGACTGAGTGCAGGAAGCTACGCCCGTCGTTGATAATCGTTGCCGATGTTGTTGTTGTCTCTTGCACTCAAGTACCTGTCACGACTACTAATCTCATCACATCAACAGCACTAGCACGAGTGGGATATCCTTGAAAAAAAAGAGTATTCACAGCCATGGATAAAAAATTGTAAAGCATGTTCTGGGTACAGAGTGTTATAGGTATAATAAGGAAATATAAAGAGAGACTGAGGAAATTAAAAAAGATACCAAATAGTAATACAAAAGAGTATTTGAACGAGGCGTGTAGCTTTTGGTAAACTTTTAAAACTACCTTAGCATTGGCGCAAGTTGTCCTGTGCTACCGTATTTATTCTGGATATCCTTTAGTTGATATTCAGTTTTAAACGACCTCTCAAAAACGAAGGAGAGAAAAATCATGTTTTCATTTATCCGTCGTAACGACACCATTTAGCTCATTTATGTGGACGTGCAATCCATTAAAATGTAATGCGGCTTATCTTAATTGATGTAGAGGGCTAGAGAACCAAAATTGTGGAGAGAAAAGAGGTCGGCAGCAGCAGAGGCTCTTCCTACCTCACTTTTACGTCTAAATGGATGAAATGATTTGGGTTGGGTGTGTGTGGTACTTATTGTCAATGTATGGGTGGTTTAGGTTTTAGCTTTGGTCTTACGTTGAAAGATGTACAAAGAAGCTATGAGATGAAACCTGATAATTATTATTACCCAGTGAATTACGTATTCCATATATTAAAATTGTATCGATACATATATCACAATGAGGATTAGGATCGTGACACAAATAAACCATTCGTTTTCCAGTTAGTTACCCTTTATGGCTTCTACTTTCTTGATTAGTTTAATTTTTGGCTCTCTTGGNAGGATTAGGATCGTGACACAAATAAACCATTCGTTTTCCAGTTAGTTACCCTTTATGGCTTCTACTTTCTTGATTAGTTTAATTTTTGGCTCTCTTGGATTAGTAGTGTTTAGATTTATATGTATTTTGTGTTTATATTTAATTTCATTCATTAATTTCTATCAGCAGTAAATAATCGGTGGTAAACGTAATTAGGAAACAAAATGTATTCATTACAGGCACCGATATACATAATATTTTGCTGTCTAGTCAAGAGGCTACGTTATCGCAAAATTCCATTAAACGTGATTTCTAATCTTCACATAACAAGCAGTTACACTTACACTACTAGTATTCCTTGTATTTGTCAACATTTACAGCAACAGAAACGTGACCTGACGCATAATACGTGATTGTATTAATCTTCAGTATAAACAGCTTCCATGCAATAAGCAATGAGAATCTCCATCATCTGTCAAAAGTGACAGACATTTTTTTTCCATTGTCTACCACCACCTCCACCCATCACTTATTTTTACTAGTGTTTATGGCTTGCCATCGGAAAATTCCTTTAAATTCAAAGACTCTCAAGAAAACAAATTGTAGCAAAACTTTTTTTCGTCGTTCGTTTATTTTTTTTCTTGCTCCAAGCTTAAAAAAGTGACATATCACAAAATGGACATCAATATATTTTTTCATGCGTGCTTGTCTGTCTGCTGAAAGTTGTCCGTTCACTTCCATTTACTTTACACCATTTTTTATACTGTTGGATAGAGAATTGCATTTAGAAATGAATAAAGCTTGTCTCTGCGTGAAGTGCGTGAACTGCACACATGATCGATTTTTTTTATTTGACAGGCAACAAGGATGTAGAGAAAACTGCATCTCTATGTGTTTTATTTTCCATCTTCTCTGGGCTTATGAAGTTCCATTCTTTTCCAATATATTTCAGAGACTAGTTGCTGATTGCAATTTTTTGTCCTCGTTCAAAGTTACCCTCTTACTTTTTTTCTCAAAACTTGAAAAATATCCCTTATTTTCTTGGTGATTTCTATCGTTCAATTTAACAACTGGAAAGACAGGCAAAAGGGAAATACAAGACAAGCTCATGCTGTGTGGCACTGACAAATTTCAAAATGTACTTTGCTTCTCCACTCTTTTCACCCATCATCTTGCGCTGCTTACACACACAAGAAGAGATTCATAGAGCAGAAAACTGAAGTCATTCATATTGCCACTAACCAACCACTACCATCATCATTATCGTCGTCAACAGTGCGTAAGTGTTCCTTTTCCTACAGAGAAAGATGCATGCTGTGTGTAGAAGTCGAAGTAAACAAAAGGCCTGAAGGAACGGGAGCTAACAGTTCCCGTAAAAAAGATTACAAAGTGCACTGCTTTTTCTCTCTTCGAAAAAGAAAACGCACCCACTTCTCCACCATCACTACTACCTCCACCGAAAGAAAAAGTGGACGTACTGGAATCACGATGATCATCGTATTCCTCTTCACATGACAAGTTTTTTTATTTGGCTTTATGTGTCTTTCAACTTTCTTCCTTAGCAAAAAACCGAGGGCATCTACCTTTACACTGTTTATGGGTATCAAGTCAGATGATCAGTAAGTAAACGTAAGTAGGAAAGTTTTGAAAAGTGAGGAGAGCAAAGATTCCAACAGGGAAACTTGAAGCAGAAAGGTTGCTCATGTTGTTGATGATGATGATGATGATGACAATAGAGAAATAAATATTGGAACTCTATACATTATCTGGGTTCGTGAGCTCACGCTGCTGAAGACCACCCTTGCTCTGTATTGTGCACACACTATGTGTCAAAATGCAGTTGCACGACTGGCGTTACATAATCTTTCATACCGATCAGCAGCTATTCAAGTGAAACTTTTTTTGACGGAGATAGGAATTCATGTAGAAAAAAGTAAAATACAGAAATGGTATTAATGTTAAATTGGTTTGGAACAGAAATAATACTTTTTACTGATATCAAATTCAGGTAAAAAGAAAAATATATACTATCCTGCTCCAAATCTGAAAGTATTAGAAACAGGTAATAAACTAGGTTTGGCTATAATATCATTTTGAGGGAAAAAAATAATTTTAATATAGACGTAGGGAAAGAAACAATAGTGTACAAAATGTGTGTACATACAAGCGTATACTTTTTCTACTTTTTCATGAAAAAGACCAATGACAATAAGGGAATATATAAATCTTGAGGTATGAGGAGAAAAGGAGGGCGACATAAATATAGCAAGTACAATAGTTTCCCAATCAAATCGAGATTCTGCCCTCGCACTTGTCAGCGTAACTCCTCTTTCCACTTTAAATAGATACGCGCCATCTCCTTCCTTCCTTTTTTTCTCTTTTTCACTTCTCTGTGTGTGTATGTTTAGAATATATCTGCAAAGGAAATCAGGCAGTATCATCAGAAGCACTACCAAAGCAGCTAGATAGAAATATTTTTTTAATATAAAAAATGCAGCACTAACATGCCCACCTATCTGGTGTCTAAGTGTGGTCGATGCTCTACACCAGATGAAAGGAAGGTTTTAAAGCGATGGGAGTGAAAGAAGACTGTTTCAAGTGGCAATAACATAGAAGAGAAAGTAAATACTTACGATTCCCACGTCAATGTAGATAGGTAGCTATATTTATTCATCAGAATAATAAAACTTTTCCTAAATTGTATATAAAATGCTGTTTGGAGTGCATAGTAAAAGCAGGCAACTAGTAAGAATGGCCTTATTACTATATCTAAACTTGAGACACGCGCTGCTGCTACTGTCATTTAGTTGGAGGCGGATGAACATGATACGAAAAGCTAGCGAAGAAGAGCTGTTTGATCTGTGGCTTAGATCAGAAGGGAACGAAGCCTGAAATGGAAAAGTATTTTGTGCGATATTTTTTTTATATGAGAATGAAAAAAGGTCGTTGTCTTTCTATTTGATATCATGGATATATCCATCCACAAGGATGAATTTTGGGAAAGACAAGGGTATTATCACTATATAAGAGCGCTTCTCTTCCTCGCTTTTATATATTGCAGAAAACAAAAACGCTCATTCCATGCCTTTCATCTTTCTTTCAACTCACTCACGTTTTAAAAACCAAAAAGATATGTACGCAAATGAACCTTTCTACAAGTGTCGTTGGATATACCCATCCACAAGGATGAATTTTGGGAAAGACAAGGGTATTATCACTATATAAGAGCGCTTCTCTTCCTCGCTTTTATATATTGCAGAAAACAAAACGCTCATTCCATGCCTTTCATCTTTCTTTCAACTCACTCACGTTTTAAAAACCAAAAAGATATGTACGCAAATGAACCTTTCTACAAGTGTCGAAAACAGCTATACGTATACAAAAGACAGTACAGTAATACTTTAACAGTAAAATGCACTACTATACTAAGTTTGCAGTAGAGTATTTTTTTCGCTAAAACGTGGCTGTAAACGTGAAGCAGTATAATATATATATAAAAGTACTATTTTTTGTGTAAATTTTGCAGAAAAAAGGGGAAAAACATCAAGAGGAAAAATTTCCACTTTGTTTTGTTGTATTTATATGCTTTGTAAAACAGCGTAATAAAAACGAGAGCAAACTAAACTGCCACACGGAGAAATCTTTTTATATGCACTTTAAAGCAGTATTAAACTAAAAACCAGGACGCTATTTCTCTTACTGTTTGAACAGAAACAAATTTGCCTATGCAGGTTAGTAGTAGTGAAAGCTCGGCAGGTAGTATTTTTTTGCTAAAGTTGAAAGCGCTTTTCCTTCTCCCAAGAGGCACTTGAGACTTGAATGTTCCCAAGGCACAAGAAGGCAATAGAACGATAGTATGCAATATGCAGTAGTGGGATTTAATGCTATTTTTTTCACTGCAAAACTGCAACATTAGGTTGTATTGTGTAAATTTTTTCAGCCTCAGCTCAACACTCCACCAATGAAAAGTTGAAAATGTCATTTTAAATTTAGCGTGATATGTTTGTGTGCATGCTATCTGACTTTATAATGCGAAGATATACCGGAGCGAAAAGTCTTATTATCTCGACAAGTAGCCGCAATATTTTTGTTTGTGTCATCTTTATTCTCGCTTACTCACAGACAACAACTTTTTATACATGTTGAGAAGAATAGGTTTAGGGCAGAAATGGGTTTGTGCATTTAAAAAAAACTTGCGTCCGTCCGTGCCTTCTTCAGCACTTGTAAATTGCAGTTCTTATTATCCTGATGGTTATTCCAAAATTTCTGCAAAATATGCAATATAGCGCCGTTGCACATGAATGACTGTGACATTTTATTGTTTTGTATGTTATAAAAAAGGACCCTTATCCCGAGTCAGCAAACTATAAGTACACTTGTGAGATTTTTTTTCTGAAAGAAAAGTAAAATGAGGTTCAATGCTCTTTTCCAATGTCTATCCTCCACTTCTTTCCTAAATTGCAATGTAGCTTCTGGCAATAGTGGTAATAATAAAACTGCCGTCAAATTCTTGATGGTGATGATGTTGGTTTTGAGTTTTCTTTTCGTCTCCAACTTCTCTCATGTCAGCAGAATACTGTGCAGCTTTCTTATCTTGGAAGGACAACTTCAGACAGCAAAGCAAGGTTCCAAGCTGTCTTAACTCGAGAACCATACCATAACCACACAACTACCACCATTCAAGCCGTTGCTTTGTGCAGTGCTACACTCAACATCAGTCAACGAGCAAGCCCCGTAGGCACCGTTGGACAACGACCCTTTTATGAGATTTAGCAAAATATTATTCCTTCTTTTTGGTAAAATGTAAAGGCAAGTACGTATACCAGTTTTACCGTGTATGGCAAAATTTACTTCAACAACAACCGTTGCACTTGCCAAACATTCTTTCCAATTTGAAATGCTTGTGCTGCTGTTTTACTACAATACGCAATTCCGAACCAACGCCAAAAATAAAAGTGGATACCTAAAGACATATTTTACTTGATTCATCAAAACAATATATAACTATACCTGTTGGCTGTCCATTAAGGGAAAGGGCTAAAACTACTGCTATTACTACTGCAAGGAATTCTTCAGTTCAATAGTAATAGTAGCAAAATATATAAAGAGTTGCCTGCCACTAGCACCGTCACTGCCATCGAAAATCGCCACACGAGACACCCGCTAACGAAGTTATAAAAAAGACTTGAACTGGTAGCCCGAGTTTCTCTCTCTCCCTCTCTCTCCCTTTATATATTTTTGTCAAATTTAACAAGTGATGTGAAGGAGGAAAGAATGCCAAAAAGTCCATTTTGCTATATGGGAAGCAATGCAAGAAAAGCAATAGTTGTGGTGGGATAGCATTGTTCAAAATGTGTGTGGCGTAAAAAAGGAAATATAAAAAGTAATACGAGTGGCATAAGAACAAAAAGAGTTGGTTGATCGAACAACTAACTACAAAATTGTACTATAACCAAGACAGACCAGACAAGCCAGTAAACCAAACCAACCAACCAAACAACCACTTTTTTATTTCTTGTAGTGAAATTTTCCTGGCGTTACAATTTTCTTGTTGTCCCCATCCTCTCTCTCTCTCTTTTTCTCCAAAAAAATGCTGAGGAGTGAAAGAAAAAAGAAAAAAAATCCATTAATTCAATGACTTTTCTCCCTTGTCCTTTCTTTTGCCACTGAGCTCTTATATATGAGCAAGCAAACGAAAAAAAGTGCTTGAATGTATTACACTTTACTATTTGCACGCCTTTACGTTCAGTGACGTTCGTTTTTAATATGACATTAAACTTATTTTATAGGCAGCTGACTCACAGACAAAATTCCGCCGTGTTAGGTACCACTCTGGAACAGCAGCAGACTGCAATCGAACATTATATTATGCAGCAACAAGAAAAAATGGTTATCTGCTGCTTTTTTTATCTCTCTACATCTATTTGATAAGGACTCCACACCTTTTTATGTTCTGTATAAACATAAGTAATGGCACAAACGACATGAATCTCTCAAGAGTTGACCATCGTAAATCTAAGTTTGTCTGTAGGTCCTCTCTCTGGTTGGTTCCGTTGCGTTGTAGTTGGCTGAGAAAGATATGGCTGTTTGCTAGTACATTGGCATCTCTGTATATGCTCTTTTTTCCTGTTTGTACGAAAAAGTAACGCCATTATATGAGAAAATCGCTTGCACTCAAGCACTTTTCTATTTTCCCATCCTCAGCAACTGATCATCGACGTGGCGCTACTGGTCTGAGAAAAAAATGCCTTGCTTTGATTTGATTCCATTTCTCTTTCAATTTCTTCAGTTGGAAAGAAAACAGAAAACTCTCAGTTGTTTCAAGAGCAGCAAAATATTTTTTCTTAAACTCTCTAAAACGTTTTAACTTTTACTTCTACAACTTTTACGAAGAAATTGATTTTTACTTGTGTGTACACGTATTATGATGACTAAGTGGTCCAAAGGGACAAAGTAGAGGTTGTAAGGACAAGTAAGGTAAAGCAGTACACTGCAGGGTAGTGTTAAGTTGCCTCTATCTAGTATATATCTATCACAGAGCAATGGCTACATTTTGAGAATTGAAAAACGAGTGCTAAAGTAGTTGTTTCGTCAGATACGCAAGAAGAGGAGAGCAGTGCGTGTAGATGTGGAATCTGTAAGGAAATTATTCCAAAGTGTACGACATGCGTCTATCCAAGTTTCAGCGATTTATTTTCCTCTTGTCCCGTTCCAAAAGCTGACCACACATGCACACGTTAAATGCTTCGCTTTAGTAGACAAAAAAGCTACTATTAATGTATTAACTATATAAATGAATATATGTATGAATGAAGGGACATTTTATGCGGTAGTGACAAATTGCCGGCATCCTTAAGTGGAACCATTTCCCACACGGAGACCAATGCCAAAATGCTGACATGATATTATGCTCGCCACACCACTACTACCACTACTCTATTTGAAGTGAAAAAATGACCAGAGTAGCCGCTACTGTAACTTTAGTACAGTTCTTTTTTTGTCCTATTAACCCTTTCTACCGTTTGTCGCTGTTTTTATTTACCTCGAGGTTAATGCATTTGTTGACGAGAATCGTATGAAGGCCAAAAAGGTCAAATAAACTAATAAATTTTTGTATATTAGTAAAAGCTAAAATACTATTAAATTACTAGATAGTTTACAGATTTTGCTGCAGACAAACTAAAAGAGATTGTTTGCAACTTGCAGCGAAATTGCACAAAATCAACAAAAATCGAAAAAAATGTATGAATAGCCCTGCCAGTCGAGTAACCCATTTGATTTATCTCCACTTGCTTGACAATAATAAAACATCACATTCAATTCAAGTACCAACGCAAGAAGAGAGGCAACTTGTTATTACTATTTGTGAATAAACAGAGATATGGTATATGACATAATATTAGGAGGATTGGGGATAGTAGTCCAACACACTATGAGCTATATCACCCCACTACAAAATTCAGCAACTGTGACATGGAAAGGAATTTTTTCCAAGAAAAAGTGGAAATAGCTAGTTTCCCATATTCTTCATCTCACTGCTGCTGTCCATCCAGGCTTCCTGTTTTATGCTTGGTTTGAATTTATCTTGCGTGGTTTGGCTTGTTGCTATAATAAGGCCCCAATGGTATAATCGTTTTGTTCATGTTGGGTTTTTCTCACAATGACATGAAGCGCAGAAAAAAACATAATGCGTTGTTTACTGGTGTCCTATAATGATAATAATAATAATAAAAATAATGCCAGAGAACTATATAGTAGCAATATATATAACATAACGACAGGAATTCATACATTATATATATTGCAATATATGCCGGTTGCAGAATACGTGATTATTGTTATTTCTCCGTCCACACTTCCATATAACACACATGAATGACATTGTGTGAAATTTTGGAACCTACTCCGCCTATTCTGTTTCTACTCTTGCTGGAGAAAGTACTTTTTGCCACAAAATCAAGCATAACACGATTATAGGTTATCGTTTGCTCATGTATGAAACTTTCACATCCGTCCTCTCAAAAATAAAGAACAATTTTTTTTGTGGTCACAGCAGAAATAACAATACACAAAAGACTTTCTTTTCCTGTAGTGTAGGCTGACCATATGGTCACTTTTCCAAGAGAGAGAGAGATCCTGCAAATATGCTACCCTGTTCTCGTTTCCCTAGCTGTAACACTTATCATCATCAGCAGCAGTATTCCTACAGCAACAACCACTAGTCTTAGCGACTTGTTAGACTACCACCGTTTGCCTGCCAACAAGACAAAGGGGAAGACAGCTTTCCCTTTCCTTCATTCCGTTTTCCTACTTTTTCCTTATTTCAATGAGAATAAAAATAAAGTTGTGGTGTGGTAGTTTCGTCGTGGTAGTGGTGGTTGGTTGGGGATGCTGCTACAGTTAGTACTACTTTAGTTTCAGCAACTATTATTATCTGACATCTAACAAACTCCTAATACTGCGTACTCGCTTAAAACTACTACATGAACATGCTAGATTCTGTACAGGTTTTTTTGTGTATTTATGTGCAAGCATGATACTCAAGAGGATTTTTTTTGCTTGACGACGCTGATGATGAAAAAATAGGGTAAAACAAGACAAGAAGAAAAACTAGTGGTAGAGTTATAGATAAAAAAGAGATTTTTTTTCTTATGTACATGTATGCTTACTCAATAGAGCTAAAAAGGAGTGTTAGTGAACAGCCAGGAATAATCGTAACTAAAACTAGCCAAACAATAACCAGGCAAGTGGAAAAGTAAAGTCGGGGTTTCGAAATCCGCTTTCAACTCAATCACCACTTCCTTCGTCGGTATACTTCTTCTCCTGCTTCTGGTCCCTCTCTTTTCCATCCATACATAAATGAAAAGGAGGAGAATAATGATGATGATGATGATGATGACAACGATGCCAGTATCTGACTCGTTACTATTTTCTGCTGATACTCATTTCGTTTCCCTCTTTCCCTGCCTGCTTTCTTTTATTTTTTTCGGTTATAGTCCAAAGAAGAAAAACTGTTTGCTTTTATTTGGCAGTTGGCTCACACTACCAAACCACCACCACTCATTCACACTTATAAATTATAGAAGTACCACCAGTGACGGTTGTAAGGCTACTTTGGTTTGTGGGGGTAATAACGGCAAACAAAAAACTGAGCATGAGTTTGGCACAAGTCAGAAACAAGGCAAAAAAAGAAAACCCAAAGAACAATCTGTCATACGCATTAAGAGCTTTTTGTATTAGTATATATTTTATCGCGTTAGTTGTTACGTTCTCTTTAAATGAAATACATAGATTTGTACATTATACAAAACAAGTACACTGAATAAGGGCCGTTCATTGACATTGCCATTTTTTGGGTTGTGGTGAGAATATACATACATAGCAATCCATTCCAATTATGACATTGTATATAAAACAGTCATAGAAGCCATATATATGTTATTTTGGCAAAGTTTTCAGATGAAAAAGTAACCGGAACGAATGAAATGGGTTACTTCTCATAAAAGACAAAAAAATAATAATATGAAATGAAATCCTTAATCACAATAACTCTATATACGAGACTATGAGTAATTTAGCAGCAGCACAGTTTGCACTGTGCAGACAGTATCACTCCCATTTTTTTGTTTGGTTCATGTTCAGAATGAATTGTGTGTATTATAGCATTGAACAAAAAAAAAGTGGGACTTACTTATCACGGTAAGGTTGACAACGTGGTAAACAGTGGGTGAGTTTTTGAAATCCAGTCGACATTTGTACAGCCCTGCATCTGACTCCTTGACATTTTCAATAACTAAGCTCGGTGGATCGGTAGCAATTCGAAAGTAGGCGCGTCCTCCAAGTGCTTGCTCATTTGACCAATGCTGACCTTCTTCCAGTTGTTTGTCACGGGCATCCAAACTAAAGAAAAAGAAGATGAATCCGGATCAAACCATAAAAATATGTTTATTCTAAGCTTATATCTAAAAATAACTTGAATAGGTCAGCTTTATCTCAGTAATACAGTTCTAATTTAGTAGATGCCATGTCATTTCATACATCATTTTATAACTTATTGAGCACGTACGGATCATTTCACATTTTCAAACCTATTGAATTCGACTTATTTTTCTGTTCAAATGAAATGAATGTTTATGAGTCTTTTTGAAAAAAAAAATTTCAATGAAGTAGTTTCAGATCAGTTCAGTAGCAGTGAAATGATAAAGAGTTGATAGTTTTTTCTCGGTAATTTTCCAACATTTCTCTGCCTGCTTATGACATCCATAAATAAGCCTGTTCATTTTTCAAATTGGCAATTTACGTCAAGCCCATGAAATGGAATAAACAGTAAGGGAAGTGTGCTGCAAGCCAGTATAGTAGCACCAACACCAAAAGCACACGGAAATACAGATTTTAAGCTAAATAATGATTTAGTATGAAAGCAGACCAAATTAGAGAAAAGCAGAAAGAGAGCAAAAAAGAGTATGGTTAATAGGCATTCGAATTGACATGTACATAATCTTCTACATGATCGCTATTTTTCCTTTCCATAAGCTACCACTGGTATTTCTGCAAAATTATAAGAGAATTGTGATTTTTCAGTACGAGAAAATCGAATTGAAAAATAAATCCTTTAAATTTCTGAGTAGACATATTTATATAAAAGTCATCTCGGAACTTGGTATTAAAGAGAGTAAAATGTATGGATGTGGTGATACGTACTACGTACGTGTACATACGTGCAAAAAAATTCAACTAAAATTGCTTACGTACAGAAACGGAGGACAAAACTATTAAAAGATGAATAGATGAATTCTCTGCAAAAGAATAAAGTGATATATTGCAACAAAATTGAAATACTAGTTGTTGTAGCAGGGGCAATGGTAATAGTGAAAAAAAATAACGATGATGACGGAGGGATAGTAGTAATAATCCAAAAAAGAAAAGAGCATTTTGCTCTTTAGTGGGTAAAAAAGTTGTACGTGGAAATAGTATATATATTTAATACTGTATACAGAAGGCTGAATGTAAAAGAAAAGAGATGGAAAGCCATAAAGCTGTTAACCCTATAAAATCCATTTAGCCAGTTTTTACTCGGTCACTCATTCCTCTGTTGCTGCTACTCCACTTTGTGCTATGATTACTGTTATTCTGTCGAACTAAAGAATAAGTTACTAAACACTGCCGCATAACTCGACGAGCAGAAAAGTCCAAGAGCAAAAGAGCAGACCAATGGAAATGGATTATGTGTACAGTCTGGAAAAAAAGCTTACTCATAATAAAGTTTCGTTTTCCTATCCAGATTCGGTTTTAGCATTGCCTTTACTGCTTCTAATGTATAAATTGTTCACTTTCCAGAACAGGTCAGCTGAAAAAGAAAGTGGTATGGTCGGTTATAGTAGTAACTGGCAAGTCAACTTACCGCATATGTAATGTTATACTACACAAAACACAAGATCGTTAACATTTCAAAAGGCATTTTCAACCAGCAGTAACAGTAAGTAGTGAAGTAACAGTGGTATCTACTCTTTTAAACATATATCATGTTTGAAAAGAAAGGCTTATAATAACTACCTATTAAATAGATTTCTCTAGCCAGCAACATCACTCACAAATAAAAATCCACCATAATGGTAATATTATATTGGCTACCTACATAAACATGACGTTTTAAGGAGTAATATCACTGACTGTATGATATCGCTGCTACTGCTGTTGGTGATCCATTCTCTGGTTTTATGTATATGAACATATTTGAGCACCAAGAGAAAAACTTCCAAAGCGGTTTACTGTCAGATTATATGGGAAATAAAAAAGGAAATCAATGCTGGTTCTCGGGCAACATACCAGTCTCTTCGTCTGCTCTGCTCTGCTTACTACCGCTTTCCATTTATTTCGTACACACACACATTTAGAAAACTCTGTAATTTATTACTTTGTGACTGCATTGTACTCAGCATTACCAGTAAAATAAAAAAAGAGTGATTCACACAAATAGACATGGCTTTTTAGATTTTATGGTTGGATATTTAGTGGTGGTAGTGGAAAAAGTAGGATTTGTGTTTATATTGTGTATACATGTACCAGTGTGCAGTATATAACTAATGCAGAATGTCGAAACAAATAGGTTGATCCAATGAAAGCAGTTAGAAAGTAAAATGTAGTAGCATGAATGCAAAAAGATCTCAAGGCTGTAGATATGGGATGAAGTTTATTAATTGTTTCATAGCGGAATCAAGTGCAAATATTATAAATCATGCTTAGAGAAGCCAGAAAATTGATTTTATTGAAATGTACGGATGAATAGATCATTTAGTCAAATATAACTAAACATATTTGTATTAAGAGAAGAAATATATACATTCAGAGAGAAATTTAGTAGTATAAAATCCTGCTGTACTTTGCATTCGAAAGATTACTCCGCTCTCATTTTCGCTTTGTCAGTTTTCCAGTACTCATCTAAGACCGCAATTGTGTCACACAAGCCTTCTACTACTTTGCAGTCCACATAGCACGGTACTGAACGTCATCGCTAGAAGTTACTTTTTGGCTGGATGTATGCCACTTTCCGCTCCTAGATATTACGTTTAATACCAAAAACGGAATTGTTTCGATTCGTGTAGCATGTGTGTGTACCACAAAAAGTAGTTTCACTTTAAGGTTTTTTTTTCACGACTACACTTGGCTGATTCCGGGTCACACAGCTGAGCCCACATCTCACCTCTCCTTTTCTCAACCCATTAGTTAATACTTCTACCCAAGAGAAGCAGGCAGAGACAGACGATCATCATCACTACCGCACCACATGCACTCATTTTCAAGCCAACTGCCTTTTCCTTGTATGTACATGCTCCAGATCTAAACGAACTCTTTCGCTACATTGCTTTACTCTGCTAGTACAAAATATGCGCTGTTACAGTGCCTGTGGCTGAAGACTTTGGCAGGACATTTAGTATGATGGAAAAGAAGGGCCTAACTGAAACATTCTACCACTGCTATTCGTCGTCCAACGACTTTCCACTAGATTTTACCCATTTTGCAGAAACGCTTTATGCTGAATAAATATTATGCAATGAAGCAGCACGGTTTTGTATGACTGATCGTAAGAAGGAAACAGAGAAATCTGCTTAATGATTATAAAGAAGGGTTGTGAGCAGAAAATAGCTTATGGTTTAGGTTTCCTATTTGTGTATCTTATGACCATCCTAGTGTTATTACTACCAAGTGACTTTGTGTCGGCCGTTGTAGGTGAACATGACAAGCAAGTATTTTGACCAATTTGGGAAAAAATTCTTACATTGAAAGAGAACAACAATACACACCAGTTTTCCAGAACCCATTCACCTCACAGCCAAGCCAAGCATTAGTCGGCGGACTGCGTCTTATTTCACTTAAGGGTTGTGAGCAGAAAATAGCTTATGGTTTAGGTTTCCTATTTGTGTATCTTATGACCATCCTAGTGTTATTACTACCAAGTGACTCTGTGTCGACCGTCGTAGGTGAACATGACAAGCAAGTATTTTGACCAATTTGGGAAAAAAATCTTACATTGAAAGAGAATACACACCAGTTTTCCAGAACCCATTCACCTCACAGCCAAGCCAAGCATTAGTCGGCGGACTGCGTCTTATTTCACTACTCTGCTCGATTGCTTTCACTCTCCAACTTAGTTCCATTCACTCATCCATTCCATATAGCATATAGCCATGAAAATGTAGCAAAAAAGGAGGCGCTAAGTATGAAAAGTGTATGATTCTAAGTCAACCATGAGATAGATTCTAAAGGAAGGATTTCATTCCAACAACGTTTTTTAACATTTTTCCACTCAACTGGATGCACTAAAGCGTGCATGTGGAATTTCTTGTAGAATATACCAAAAATGTCTCAAACAAATGTATATTCTTCAATAGAAATATATTTAGAGTACATACCAGTGGCAGTGGTATACTCATTTGTGTGTTGTTAACGCATTCCATCACACATTGGTATAATGGTAAAATGTACTGGCTGCAAATATTTTTATGAAAGGAAGTATGTGACATATAATACGACATGATCATACAAGTGGTAGCAGAACGAAACAATATAATGCACGTGTAACAACCAAAGCTGTTGGATGATGGGTTGCAAAGCAAAAAATGGAAATGGGAAAAAACTTACTTTCTTTCGATTTTTTTTAGACCAGCACAACCACTATAAAAAGGCCATTTTCTGCAGGATTTCAGTCAGTCATTCTTTCCCCAATTCCTTTCTTTGTGACTGCATGCGATTTAGGTAACATTTTTTTTGGGTTGAATAGAAAAAAAATCCGAGTCAACTGAACCGGATATATTATTTGAGATCACGAAGCAGAATGAAAAAGAAAAGGAATCGAAAAATAGACATATTTATAGATAGATTTGAACGCGACGGAAAATTATTGGGTCGTGGCTTGCGCATAAAATCGTTTTTTTTATAAAATAAAAGCATATGACAAAGAGATAATAATACGTAATTTGACATGACAAGGCCGACAGAAATTTATACACACACATTGTTTGTATAAGATATAAAAGCTGAATAGTGGAAATAAAAATATTTTGATTTCAGAAATGTTTCCTTTGCAATCCTGTTTGATGATGATATGCTCCAGTCAAAATTCTTTTGAAATGAAGTGCTTATTTGACAAGTTCCTGCCTTTGTAACGTATTCTTGTGCATGTACATGAAAGGTATCTTTTAGTGTCAGCAACCAACTTTTTTTTACATTTTACGAGGGCGTGATGCAAACGTAAAAATAGACAGCAGGTCAAAAGGGGATCTTATCACTGTCATGATGTAGTAGCGTGATAACACTTTTGTTGATGTAAATACCTATACTCTGTGTGCGTTTGACTTCCATGGCCGTCGACAAATCGAGGTCATCACTACCATCAAAAGATTCACGCACATGTATCATGATTCCAGAGCGCCAAGGAAGCATGTAGTTGAGCAGTAATAATAATAAAATACATCACATGAAAGATTATACAGCAGGACACAAAATCTAGGAAATAAACTGTTGTTGGCCTTTGTAATAATGGGAATCGTTCATATGTAATATCAAACGTACAGCTTTCAGGAGAAAACTATATTTTGCCAATGTCTGCATAAAGAAAAAAATATGCTTGGATTGCGTATTATGCGAGTACAATTTACCAGCTCAAAATTTGCCTTTAAAAGGAGGAGATCCAAATTCCTAATGTGATGTAAGCATTTAGACAGCTGAATAACTCGCAAGTATTTCCTTTTTGTTCTTATGGCTCATATGAGCCTCAGTTATTAAGCCTACTCTCTAGCTTCCACTTTTTCTCTTGTACGTATTTATTATCAGCATGCCACAATAATGAAGACATATGTTGGCTGGGGATTTAAATAGAAGGTGGTAGGTAAACTCACAAAATAGCTGCAAGTAAAAAAGGAGAGCAAAGTAGCGGTAGTGGTTACCTAGTTTTAATGGAAATGGCACAGGAGCGCCAGGAACATTAAAGAAATATTAGTTCAGCAAATTACTCCCAACAACTCTTAAAACGATTCCAGCTAAACCAACCAACATTCTTAAACACGATTAATGAACAAAACTTCAGCTCATAGTAGTTTGTTAGCTCATATTGTGATTTTTTTCGTATTTATAAACCAAGCCGACAGGCATTAGATAATTATATTTTATGGTATGCTACCAAACAAAATACAAACAACAAATCAAATTTTTCATTATTATTGTTTTAATGTAAAAAAATATTATAGTGCTCTTGTAAAGCACTATTTTTTCTCATTGAAATGAGCCAGTCGCAGTCGTATGGCATACGTTGTTTCTGTAATTAACCTTCAAGGCACGCTTTATGATTGCTAGTTTTAATAAAAGATTACGATATATGTTATGTTGCACAATAAACACTACTAAAGCATAATTTTACCTGTAAATAACCGTGTCATTTCTTGACCACAGAACCAACCGGATCTTCTCTCCTATATGGGCATTCAGGTCACAAGGCAGCTCAGCAATGTTTCCCAACAATGCTTGAACTTGGTCAGAGGAATCTGTACAAACAGGGCAGAAAAAGGAAAAATTTATGTTAATTATAACTATTACAATACAAACAAAAGTAATATGAATGGCAGAAATTCAACTCAAGTCACGTAATAATCATTGTATTTGCATGTGATTAAGATAGGTAACAATCAGATAAATAGGTAAAGTTTGTACATAATTTTAGCAGCAAACCTGAATCGCATAATATAAGCATATAATAGTAATTTTGCCAAGCATGATGCTTACACATATCTTGACTTGTTTTGTCAGGAACATTTGAAATGAAACATTTCAAGGGGAAAACCCATGGAACATTTTTATGATGTCAATATAATTAGTGTCGTTTTTTCAAGAAAATATATAAATGAAACCATTATAACTGATATTATTATTGCTGTTACTTATTTATGCATGATTGCATTATGACATCAATGTAACTAAAGTTGAAAGCATTCTCATCTCCATGTGCATAATAAATGTACACATTTTTTTGGTGAAACATGACCAAACAATAGTTTAGTACCCACCTTCTCTTGAATATTCAATGAAAACAAGAAAAGTGGGACAAGAAAGGAGTGTTGTTCTACTTTCACTACCACTTCATGTTATGAATTCGACTGTGAAAGCATGCGGAAAGTGAATTACAGCTCACAACAAACTGTTTATCATGAGAACGAGTATGCATATTTAACGACGGGACAGCAGCTGAAAAACTTTCTCAAGGGCTACTTATTCCCACCACTGCCACTGCACTACATTGTGTAGCAGCAGCATCTTTTCTGTTACTCTAGCCCGCCTCACATAGCACTATGCAGTTTCATGAGCTTATTTATGGCTCAAATATAATCTGTAAGAAGGAGATCATACTACTACTACTGTGGGATCTGCTGGTTTTTGTGTACATAAAAGTTGGAGAAAACTATTAGTGTATTTTCTCAATTTGATTCCCTTGTCTATACTACCCCATCATTCACTTTCCATCATGACCGTCCAGAATACATTACCCACTGACCGAAAAAGAAAAAAACAACAGCAACACACACCGACAACGAGTGGTAAATATATCAAACTTGACGCTTCCTCGCCTACTTATTTTTTTAACAAAATATATTACAAAATGATTATATCGTACATGCCCGTAGCATGTAGCATACCCACTACAGTACGTATGAATGCATAATAAAATGTATTTGTGTGAGTGGATACAATTCTGTTTCATTTCTTTCGGTAACTTTTCAAACAAGGAAAATGATAATGGATGGAAATAAAACAAACAAAATTTTTGTTTTCAGTCTTTTCACGTACGTTTAAGGCATGACATTAACAGCAAACTATAAAATCTCTAAAGATCTGCTCACACAAGCTGTTGTTTTACCATGTGAAACTGAGACCAAATAAGAGATGCTCAAGAAAGTTCAATAATACTTTAAAAGTGGAATGAAATAGAAGAAAAAAAAGATGCAAATTACAAACGCCTAAGCCCCAAGTACACTATGCCTAACTACGATACATCATTCTTCTTAAATATAAGTAGCAAACCACAGTATCAGTTTTTACATTGTATCTTAAAAGACAGGGAAAGAGAAAGTACTAGAACGCTCACAAAAACGAGAATAATGATGGCAGTGATGAAGGTGTGGTGTAGGAAATATAATGCTG
>JAHZMZ010003324.1:0-11425 GCA_027743805.1 Lepidocyrtoides sp. E14 | reverse complement strand
TTTTTACTACTGTGTCAAGCTATGGATCAAAATTAAAAATTAACTGAGTTGTCTGCGTCAGGAGTCAGGACAGTTTATGTACTTAATAATAATGTACAATCAATTCCAAATTCATGTAGAATGAAGATTTACAACTTATATATAAGAAGGCCTATTATTGCAAATTGTGTAGTTTTGAAGAGAAACATGCCTTCGTAAGAATCAACAATACGAATACCTGAGAGGGATGGCGATAAAAGTCTTCCAGCAAGGAAAAAGCGTTATAGATGGTCCAATGACTCAGATTGTCAATGTCAATGGCGTAAGCCATAAAAACACCTTTCCCTTGCATTTGTATGTTTTGTATTTGTACTCTACGAAAAAGGTAGTCTTCCGAAGCAGTGCACACTAAAGTCCCTACAATTTCTCCATTTTCCAGAAACTGTCCAGATTTCTTTAGGGCAAAACCTTCTGGTGTTCCATAAAATATTGCCATTTGTTGGAGCAGGTGATTATACCTTTCCTGCAGGTAGATAATTCGGTAATATAGATTACAGTTAAAAAAAAACAGTAAAATAAAAAGGACGATTTTATAGAGGTTAGCAGACAATATTGAAGGTCACAAGTCTTACTAAACTATCCTTATCCTGGAATGACACCATCAAATCTCCAGGATCGTCTAGCAGCTTTAAAATTTTCACTTCAGAAGAAACAAGTGTTTTTATCCGATCTGAAGGTTTGGCAGCCTCGAAGTACTTTGGCAGAAACCGAGATATAAATGCAGAATCATGTTTATGTGATACTTCCTGCTTCGATTGGGATTGAAACTGGGCACTATCACCATTTGATATTGATGACGAAGAGTTGTCCGATTTGCTGGATGCAACACGTGGAGAACTGGACACCCAGTTCATGGAATGTTTCTCGTTGCCAAAAGTGTCCTCGCTGTAAAAGGGCTTTTTCCACTGACCTCTTTCTGCCGAGTTTCCTCTTCCCCTGCCACGACCCCTTCCACCAACCACTGTTTCCATCACGATACTTCGCACACTCCTGCGCGTAACGTGTTAGTAACAAGTTGTTACTATAGTTGCTAAATCAAGATGTGTGACCTTTACTACGAAGGCCATGCGGATTAAAGCATTTAACCGAGTTGCCGACAATGAACGGTGATTGCAGTCCAACGCAACCCTTCAGAGTTGCCGTTTCCTTGCCGTTGCCGCAACTTTAGTTCACACGACTATTATGGTATAGTACGGTACGGTACTGATGATGGCATGTATTTTAGTTTATTAACTTTCGTATGCGAAGGTAGAAAGTTACTGACATTGCAATCCCGTCTGTGTGTGTGTGTATATGTATGTAAACACTATAACTTCTGTTCTACTTATCATAATGACTTCAAACTTGGCAAACCAGCATAGCACCTTAGATCATCATCATCGAAAAATTATTTATTTCGATACGCCATGTGACATATCGTAGAAAAGCTCTTTGTGCACTAAGTTCAATGGTGTCATCAGCTTCAAGTTTCAATTCAATGTACCGTTTGGGAGATATAAGGGTTTTTAGCTTTTTATACATTATGAACGGCATTGAACTCGTGCATTAAGTTTTCACAACTCGTATACAACCTCCGGCACTTCTCTCCTCCGCATACGAAAGTTTCCAATTAGAGTGTCTACACTCTTCTCGTTGATCATTCTTACGAATGACTGAGAAACTATCAAATATTAACAGAAAAAGGCCTTTACTAAACAAGTAACTTTGTATTGTATGATGTAAATTTATGTTTTTTTCCGTTTGTGCATTCAAGCTTCATAAATGTAGAACATTGCACCTTGCACCTATTTGTCGACTCCAATAAGACATTCCAAATTTCCAAATAAATGTACGCCAGCTGTAATAAATAAAATATTGTTATCGTCGATCGTTTGGTAGTGCATATTATGAATGCTAGTTTGTGCGGATGAAAACGCGATGCATAATCAAATCATTGGTCATTCATTCATTCAGATTTTGTAAGAAGGCAAAGAACCTGACTGGGACGAGGAGTAAAATCTGAAAAAAATTTGCATGTATTTTGCCTAAATTCGTATTCATTCTAGAGTAGGGAAGTATGTGAACAAAATAGTGAAAACTAAAGAGTATCGTAGTACGGTAATTTGTAATTAAATTATGTTCTCCGCTGTGCGTTTTTTTATCAATATCAATAGCTGGCCAGTTTTATAGACTGCTGAAACGTGTAATTTTTATCCACTTCTGTCATCAATGCATTGTTCAAAACTAGCTTACACAAGGTTTGTCAAAGACACAAACCAAGAGGTTTGCATATTATGAGTGCGTTCATTTTTTTGCCGTTTCATGGTGACTATGTTATGTTGTTTGTCGTGAAAAACTTTGCATGTCTGAAAAATGACGGGTGAACTGATGCAGCGTACTTGACATTGGAAAATTGCTTGAAAGTTGTTCGAGAATAAACATTTGAACAACATTTTCGCATTTTTTATGTTATGCTAACTAACAAAATGGAAAAAATATTTTTTTTATCAAATCTATCACTTTAAATTGATTTTCAAAAGTGTGTCCAATTATGATTTATTGAGTCCATTACGTCCGAAGGTCACAAAAGATGTTCATTCAAATAAAATGTATTATTTGCTAGTATGTATGAAGAACAGAAATTTTGTATGCGACGAAATAAAATTTCGAAAGATAGTAGTAGTTAGTTATTAATACGGTAAAAATTATAGTGTATTTGATCCTGATCTACGCGCTAACAGATTTTGAAGGTTAAATCTAAACGAATTGTTATTAACTTAATGATTAACCTGTGCTATTTAAGAGAAAATATAATGATGTACATATTTTGATTTTCAGCGGCTTTGATATTTGAAACAAATATACTTGAAAGAGAATCAAAGGAAACAAATTTCGGAAAAAAAGGAAATACAGCCAATTAAAAACCACCAAGCTCAAAGAAATACAATTAAAATAATACAGGAACTAATTTTACCAATAACTCTAAGCAATAGCGATCTACTTACAAGCAAATTTAATTTTTTTCTATTACACACATTATCAGTACTTGTTTAAACATTTAAGAAGAAGGGTAATAAGATAATTATTAACTCAGTTCACTAATGAATAAACTTAAGCCAAAGTAATTACCACTCTATTGCATATTTATTTTTGATTGATTACCTATTGTTACACTATTGATGGTAATTGTTTTCCGAGGATTTGCAAGTGATCACGAAAAAGTACCATTTTTGTAACCTATGTAATGTCCTTACGGACTGTAGTACATCAAGCAGCAATTTCGTGACACTGCTTCTATTTCATTTTTTTGTACCTACGCAACCAACAGTATAACGGAGTTGGTTACATTTAAAATGCTTATTACTTAATGCTGTCTAATTCGAATTCAATTTCTTGGCATCCACCCTTCCGCCATGAAGCTATTGCCAGTTAAGAACAACATTTTTTGATGGTGCATTATTTATTTGTAAATTACGACAGAATTTTTCATTTTCTACTACGCCTAAAAGGTTGTACAGTTGCCATCTTTCTCCACTAAGAACTTTGATCATCCATTTCCCGGATATATCCTTATTACAGAAAATCTACCATTCAGGCAAGAACTAAAAAATTCTGTACGTCTAACCTACTCGCAACTATGATAAATAACAACAAAACCTTTAAGAGTGCCAGAGATGCCGAATAACATAAGTACTGATGGTTTGATATAAACTGCAACATAACTCGTTATATAGAAATATATGTAAATGTAGTACAATGAGAATATTTTTAGTACAAATATTAATAAGGTGACATAATAATAACACTTGAGAAAAAATATTCTTTTCTTCAATTTAAACTAGCAGTTTTGTTTAGGATTTCCGTTTCTGGTTTTATTGGAGATGTTGACGTCTTTTTGCTTCAAGAAAAAACGTTAACGAAGGCTCTCCATGTTTGCACGTAGATATTTTGGGCTTGCATTGCATTGATGAATGAATACTTGTCTATGAAATTGAAATATAGAACACCTGACTCCACCAGATGTAGTAGTGGGTACCGATGTCTGTCTTCACTTGATGTAATCTTGTAACGAAATGATTCTTATGTCTGATTCGATATCTTCCCCCATCTTCTTGCTGACAGTTGTTGTAATTACGATATTATTCTGATTTTCTATCGTTTTTTGGAAACGATTGCACACAAGCAAAGCATTGATTGCCACATCATCATCACTTTATCTCCGAGGAAAGACGACCACCGAATCTTGTGAATCATCGAGTCGTTTAAGAAAACTTTCCTAAGTAGGTTTTGCAGATCAGATCATATCTATCAGTTTGTAAGCTTCAGCCGTTCGATTTTGCCACAGATTTCCACTTTCGAGCTCCGCGTCCAAGGTCAGGGTACGGGACAATGTAATCCACGTAAATACCTAAGATAATAACACAAATGTAAAGCATAATCAGCAACACGAATAGAGTAAATGTGCTCCAGATAAATAACTTTTTTCCACTTGCACTTACCAACGTTTCGAGCAATCTTAACTGGATCAAAGCTCCTTGTAATCTTGGTGTTTAACAGACTTTCATGGCCGGTCAAAAAGAAGACCCGACACTTGTCACGTACGTCACCCCAAATAACCTCATTACTCCTTGGCTTGGATTGATTTTTCTTTTGCAACGTGGCCATGATATAATTGCAGTGTTCCATCATATCAAAGTACTCCCTACGTTACAAGTTTTTCTTTTATCTACCATGCATCAGCATCAACAGGATCTCGTGGATACGGGAAATTAATCTTCAATTTATGTTGATCCTTATGTAAGACAAATCCAGGGTGCTTCCGAGCAATGGCAGATTCCAACCAGCGAAAAGTTGCACGTGCAGTTTGACTTTCCTCCTCCTCAGCGTCCTTCAACATGTCCAAGGTTTTCCAAACAGAGTTTGGAATAACCACAACGAATTTCCTGTTGGCTGCCACACGCTTAACATCACGAAACTTCCTCATCAGGGCTTCCAAATCTACGACAGCATAAATTGGATCTTTGGATGGAGGACCTCTCCTTCGACGACAGCCACGTCGTCTCCGTCGTCTAGACTCATCTCGATCACCACGGTTTCGACGACTGGACGATCCTCCCTTTTCAAATCCTCGTAGTTTCATTTCCTTGTAAGCTAGAGATAGCTTGTCCATTTCCTACACAATAAGTGAATAAAAGTCATCGTGTCAGAGGTGAAAAAATAATGAGAAATGAGAAAACTGCTCTCATTTCTCAAATCCCTTTAGTCAATATTCTCTCTCATTACTCAATTCTCAAGTGAAGAATATGCTAGCTTCTTTCTCAATTCTGAATCTTCATTCTAACAAGAGGAAACGAAAAAATAGATCCGTTTTTTTAAAGAACTCCATGTTAAACAATAAGAAAACTACTCTCAATTCTCTTATCCTTTTACTTTTAACAAATTTTCTTTTCTCATCATAATATTCATTTCTCAATTCTCAAGCGGCAATTTCGAGATACCTATTCTCATTTTTCAACTCTACAGAACTGATTTTGGTCTCTCATTTCTAAATTCTCATCAAATGAGAAATAAGAGCGCATTTTTCTCAACTCATTTGAAAAATTCTTTCATCTCTGCACCGTAGCAGGTCTTTGAGGGTCTTTGTACATTTTGTTAAAAAGAGACTTGGGGGAAAAAAAATTCAATCGAAAATGTGTGTTCAATTTACCTCACTTTTCCGGTTTCCTAGTCGTTCCTTCAAACGATTCAGTCTTGATTCCAGCAGATACGCCTTTAATGTTTGAGGTGAAGGCACGAAAAAGTTGGACTCCTCAGAAGAAAATAAAACGGAAAAGCTTTCTGTAGAAACCATCCATGAACCGAATGCCACCATTCTTCCGACTCGAATCACAAACTAAGCAAACAACCGTTGAAAGTTTATTTTACATGTACATGCGTGACAATTGACAATCATCTTTTAATTTTCTCATTCATCTTTAATATTGAAAAAGCTTACCGCATCATCATCAGACAAGGATTTTAGTTGTAAGTCACTCACATAATCTTGCAACTGTGAAATACCCAGCATTGACCGATCCTCTTCCAACTCCCATTGGAAAACATCTTTTTCTGTTACTTCTCCACCACAAAGCTTTTTCCAGTCAGCTGCAAGTTCATCAATGGAGACTCCATTCAGATGCAATGGCCAATTTTGGGACAACAGTAAATTCAGAACGGAACATAATTTTTCAAGAAATGTTTTCTCTGCATTTGCGGCCAATGCATCTTTGATTACAGATGATGCTTGAATCCATCGCAAAAATGGGCCGAGTGCAATTAACGTTGCTTCAACGCGAGATCGAAACTTAATTAAATCCTCCACATTCACCATAAAATTTTGCTTAGAAGTTTCCAACAATCCAGGAGGACCATTACGTGCACTGGAGTTGTTCTCCATAAAATATCTATCTTTTTTGCTTCGTCGTTCTCGACCACTTGTCTCGGAATGTCCGTTGCTGGATGAGCTGTCAAAAGCCTTGTTCGCTGGATCCATTTTGAAGCTGTACTCACTACCGTCTCTCTTGGAAGTTTTGCAGTTTTCGTCTGTCACACTGCCTTCATAATCGATTTCTTCCTCTTCACTCCAGTTCTCTTCCGAGTCATCTGAATTTTCAATTTCCTCTTCGTCTGAGCACAGAAAATCTGGTGCTTCTCCGTAATCAGATATTTCAGATTCACTAGCAGAATCACCTCGTGCACGACGAACTCGACGACGACGTCTAGGAGCTACAAATTCATTCTGTTCTGTTAAATCATTGTCTGATGATTCCCTTGTTTCTTCATCTTCACCACCAGTTTTGTCATTTCTGCTGCTTGGAACATCACTCGCTTGATCCGCCTCAGAAGGCAGTGGAGAAGGTGATATTGCTACCGATGGTGCTGCTGGCTCTAGTTTGTCTGGTCGCACTCGAGAGTGTTGTTCCAAAATAACGGACAAATGATCAATAAGGTAGCAAAACACCGTAATCGAAAAAGCAACAGCAGCAGATGTATGAACTGAATCTAAAAAGGTACAATAAGACATTAAAACGGTGGCAAATTATTCTACAACTAACTGTTTAAAAAACCATGCTACGTTAAAAGACTTTTATGCACTTACTGCTGGCCTGCAACCTCCAGACAGTCATGACACATATTGATGACAAATGAAACAAAAATTTGTCATCCATTTCCGGATCGCAAGTTACCAGTCGTTCATTGAAGTTGGTCAAAGCTTCCTTACAATGCTGTAAGAATTGTTAGAGTACAAAAGATGTGTGAAATGTACATAATAATCTTATACAAACACAATTTCAAAAAAATAAATGTATGCAATGCATATAACAGACCCTTTCATAATTCTGGAGATGTGTGTTCTCGTACAAAAAGTAATACATCCAAGAGAAGATACTATTCACCAACGTGTCCAACGCTTTCGGCTCTACAGACGCAGGCAATCTGGCATACTGAACAATCTTTCGATCAAGAAGTTGACGTAAGTTGGAGTATGCCCCTTCATATGCGTTGATTGACTGTAAACTGTTAAATTCATGCTTTTACATATTAGAATCTCTTGAGTTCTTCAAGTATTGTGATTTAATTACTGGTTAGGAATAATTCTATTATTCTAACCAGACAAAAACGTTACCTGTACAGTAAATAGTATGCAGATTGTAAACTGCCACTTTGTTCGCAGAAAAGATTCCCAAGCTGGTTGAAGGCAAGACCAGATTCTGGACAGAGTAAAAAAGCCTGAGAATACTGGGTTTGTGCAGCAGTTAAGAAAAAGTAGCCTTGAAGTGTCAAGCCGTCATCTTTAGATTTAGCATGAATCTCCTTCAAGTACCGGTACAAGTCTCCAATATTTATTATGCATAGGTGCACCAGATCAGTTATCCAGGTTCTTTCCCGTTGGCCTGCAATATGCATATTTTTTCCAATCATATAGAGAGTATAATTAGTTATAAATGAGTCAATTTTGAAATCAAAGCCAAAAAACCATTTTTAAGTAGCGTACGCCTACCATGTGTAATGGAGTCACTGAATGAAGCAATAGAATCGCTTTCAAACCACTTGTCAAAAGAATCCATTCTAGATAAAACAGGGTTCGCGTACGATTTGCAAGATCCTCTTAGTTTCATTATGTACAGTTGTAGTACACCTACACCTCCTAGTAGGTGGGCCTTGACCAGATCCAACTGTGACTGTGTCCACGGTCGGTCCTGATAAGGTAACATTGCCAAATGTATTTTCATAATTTAAGGAAATAAAATTGCAGCATGAACGATTAAGCATACCCGCTGAATCCGACGAGCTCTGTTAACAGCGTCATATAGAGCCAAGCGCCATAATTTTTCTCGGGCGACGGCACCGTATGTCTTTGGAGACAAGTTGAAAAGGCTTTCACAACAGTCCTTAATTGCCAGTCGCTTTGTTTGCAAATCATATCCAAAAAGATCTTCCACTTCTAAACATCTTGATGACAGGCTTTCAATTTGTATTCCAACCTCCTGAATTGTACTGTAAGCAAACCAATCAAGATGATAAAGTGCCTAATGATTCTAGTCCCTACAGTCTACAGAGGCAATAAACTATGCATTTTACCTGTACAACTTCTTTGCAGAAGTAACCAGCACTCTCGATTGGTCATCTATAACTTTTTCATCCCCCATATTTATGCAGGATGCACAACGTGCTTAGTCTTACCGATTCACCAAATTATCTGACGTCTGATCTAAGAGTCACAAATGATCCCATTCCTCCTATAATATTAGTTGACACAAAAAAACAACGATACATATAATTATTTCTTAGCTTTAAATATTTAAAGTTGTGACAAAATTGTCACAACATACATCATTCTCTACTAAAAATACCAGCTAACAAAACGACATTATATCAATTTCAACTGCTGGTAGTTATGTTTTGCTATTATGAAGGAAGGGTAAGTCACAGTCACATCTTTCTTTCGACATACCAGAGCCCGACTACATATTCATCCGAGNATTTCGACATACCAAGCCCGTCTACATATTCATCCGAGCCAGCACAAAACAGGTGACCAATAAGCAAATATTTGACATTACTTTCCCCAAATAATTTTGCAGCTAAAATTTTTTTGATAAAGAAATGGTGAAGTTGGAAAAAATAGTTCTAAATATTAAAAACAAAGTTCTGAAAACAGGACTTGTCTTTGCAGGACTGACAAAAAATGAACCTAACCATACAAAACAAATCGTCCTTCTTGAGTATCGAATTTATGTTTTATGTAAAACTTTGGTATTCCAGTTTCCATCAGAAACAACAAAAAGTCCAAGAAAATCCATTACTAGTTTAAATAAGCAAATGTGAGGGCAGATTGAAGGCATGAATGTAAATATGCGTCAAAGATGGCTTCGATATAATAATTATATTATAAGGGTCCTAATCATTATTTTCGCCGTAATAGTAATGCTGACTAATAGTAATTTTGATTAGGTTATATTAGATTACATTCGGTTAGGTTAGGGGAAGTAATAAACAGCAAAGGATTTGTAGTCTTTGAAGAGAAGGAGCCTCTTTTTGTTTTTTAAAAATCGCCGTAACTCCTTCGAACTTATTGGTAAATGCTTTTACTACTGGACCTTATTTTACATTGAATTGAGACCAAATACATTAATAAATAAAATATTAGATTAGAATCATGTTATGTTTACACTCTTTACCTTTCTTTCGTGAATCTTCTTCTTGGATATTGGATATATACCCACACATTGGATTCCAATAACCCTTCTACACCTGATTCCCACTTTTCTATCAGTTTTAAATTATATTTTTGATTTTTTTTGCCAAAAAATCACGATGACTACTACTTAAAATTTTATTGATTACACTGGGTAGAATTAATTTACATTTTCAGCTAGTAAGCAAATAGCCAACACGTATATACTCATAACTTCAATTCAAGTGATGAGTTAACTCGCAAGAACTCAATGCTATTATCATCTCCAATCTCCACTACTGTTGTTCGTTGTTGACTACTATTACTAACCATCCATACTGACTATCACTACCATCACTATCACTATCATCACCGTGAATCACCATTCACCACCAGTAATTTACATTTTACATACAAGCGACCGTAGTACATACATATGTACATAGTATAGTGATGCACAATGTGTATTGCAATCGCACATATAAAGTATAAATTCTATTCGTTGGCCATATGGTATAGTATATAATATTGTTACTACTTACAAGTAAAGTCTACGGGTGGGTCAATCAGTTCATTTTCATACTACCGTATCACAAATACCGTATTCTCTCTAATGATTGGGGTGCTAAAACGCGAAAATTGGAATTTGATAAGGGGCTATATAGAGAGAGGGGCTAAAAACTGAAATTTGATAAATAAACCTCTCAACATCAGCTATTGCAATAATTTTACGGTAAATGCACAAAAAATCAATTATAATGTACAAGAAATTAATCAAAATGTACAAAAAATCAATTATTATATGCAAAAACAGTCAACGTTTCTAAAAATTTATTCGATTTCTTTAAAAATCAATCATGATCATCCTTTTTGTTGCTCTTCACGCTTTGTTCATATTTTTATAGAAGGCTATAATGGGAGGGGGGCTAATATTTGCTTTAGAAAAGAGCTGTAATAAGAAGAGAGCTACAATATGGCAGGAACTATATTTAGCAAGAATACGGTAATTAGCTTAAATTAGGGTGAGGGTCTAAGTAGACAGTAGATAACTTGCATGCACAGAATTTGCAAAATATTCAAAAGACCACTCTTTACTATACTACTTTATGAGATATTTAACAATACCTGAGAAATATTGATGGTGAGGAGACAGACAGCAGGCGGGCAAATCAATAACTTATTTGCAATTCGCATGCAAGTAAATTATCTCATTTGCATACCATAAAATGTGTAACATTTATGCAAATGTCTGACTGGATCAATGGCCATAATTAATACGCTAATAGTATCCGGTGACAATCAATGATGATGCCGAAAATATGTGCATAGTGCATAGTATTATGGCATTCCTATGATTTGCGACTCTACATATCTATATGCACACACATGCTATTGCTAAAGATTGGTAACTGGAGAGTTTCAGTAACTAGTTACAGTTACAGCTACTGGCTCTCAAAAACTCAGTTACTAGTTACATTTACACCCTCTCATAAAACTCAGTTACTAGTTACAGTTACTCCCTCTCAAAAGATCAGTTACCAGTTACAGTTACTCGCTCTGGAAAAATCAGTTACAAGTTACAGTTACGTAACTGAGCTGTAACTGTTCGATTATTTTAACAATATCCACAGTATAGGCGAAAGAAAGATGGTTTTAATCTTTATTGGGCCTTGATTTTTCGAATAATGG
>JAHZMZ010003323.1:0-27031 GCA_027743805.1 Lepidocyrtoides sp. E14 | reverse complement strand
AAGACACTGTATAATGTACTACTCGCATAAGAAACAGCTAAATGCAAAAAGGACAGTAGCATACTGACATCGGTACGTTAATGTTTGTTAATAATGTAGGTGGTTTTATAGCTAATTAGAAAGACGGAGTATCCTACCAAACATTAATGACGTTAACGTCCCCCGCACCATTTATGGGGCAACATTTTTTCTACATTAAAACACGATATAATTTAAATTCAAGGAAATCAACCAGTGCACAGCTCATCTACTATTTTTTTTAGCATATATCTAACACGTATAGATGGGATAATGTAGTTTAATAAACTTTTCCCCTTGTACTCATTGAATCCTCTATGGTTTAATTTAGATTGAAAAAGTCACTCATTTCAGTAAAGTTTTGGCAGGAAATTAAGCCGAAAACAATCCCACATTCCAAGAAAAAAGGATAGGCTGCTGATTCCATCTTTTTCTCCTGCCCACATATTCATACCAACAAAATGTACGTTCGTTCACACATACACACCTTGTTGGTCCCACTTGAATTCTAGGACGTTGTGTATCTTAACAAGAGTTTGTTGGTCCAGGAGTTTTAAGTAGTCACTATTTCACTCCCTCAATTTTTCCCTCCACTCCCTCATCCCATGACATGAATACTGACGACTTAATCCTTTCTCCCAAAATCGTCGACAAATCCTTTCTGCGTGCTCCTCAACATTGTTTCGAAAAAGTGAGGTGAAAGGGAAAAAAAGTAAATAATGTGGATGTTCCGATACCTTCAGAGTCTTACCTAGAGTGAAGAGCTACTACTACATACTTTTCCTTTCTACGACCAGGCCTACTTTCTCCGTCTCTTTTCTGCACTGCTCAGAGATTAGCACTAAGAACGAAAACAATCGTCTATTACTTACGCACCCATGAGAGTCTTATAAATGGTGGACTTGAAACTAAATTAGGCCATGAAATTACTACTTTGACTTTACAGATATGTTTATGCATATTATGCAGCAGTATCATCATGACAAAGGCGAAAGGAATAAGGATATAATATAATTCAAGGAAAGTTTTAAGCCGTGAATGTAGAAAATAGAGAATCTCTCTCTCTCTCAGAGAAAAGTATTATGGCACATAAGCAAACAAACAAGTGGGCATCATTCTCTCTTCCTCCGTCATCATTCCCCCTTTTTGCTTTCCGGTTTTAGTTTACAGAATGTGATTAGCAACAACAACATGCATGTAGAAAATCTAAAACTGGTGAAAGCAAGGCGCAAGCAGTAGCCAAAACGAATTTAACGAAAATCTTATCAAATGTGTACTTTTTTCTAGATGAGTAGCATCAAAAAGCGAATAGGTATACAAGACTGGTTTTGCATTATCATTTAAAACTTTTTACAATTCTGGGGATTTGGTGTGCCTGTAATTTGACTACTGTTTACTACACACACACTGCAATTTAATTTCGCCAGTTCACCATTCCCACTAATTTTGTGCTTAGACTGTAGTAATTATTACTGCTTGGTAAAAACGGAATTGTTTCGGAGGCACAGACATGCTCCAGCAAAACCATAAAGTGAACGCTGTCGTGTTACTTGCATAATAAGCTGAAAATTTGACGTGAAAGGAATGGAGTTGGTTTTGTATATTCTGACTAAAAGATAATTTCCCAGCTTGTTCTATTAATCAAGCCGAACCAGCTCAACAGCATATAGCCCTTTAATTTCTGAAGAGAGAATGAGAGGCGTGCATTTGCAATTCTCAAAAGATTTTTGCCTCCAGTGCAAAGCGCACGGCAGAAAGGCAACAGTAAATAAGATGAAAGGATGAATGTATAGAAAATGTATTCTTGGTCACGTACATAGACTTTTTATTTACTTTTGTTCATTCATACTGCATGTGGATTGTGTACACATGTTGTGTTGTGTAGGGAGCGGTATCATCATAATGACGACAGACGCTGGAGAGACGTTGTTTAAATTGGAATAATTAATCAAATTATAATGAATACTGATGAGAGGTGAAAGTACAAGAAAAATTTATTTTGTGAACGTAAAACCCTTTTCATTGAGGCTTAGAACAGAATGAACATGTGCCATGTGAAGTAGTAAACAAAATTAAGAATATGACAAGTGTTTTCTTTTCCGGCTCTATTAATTCAAAACAGCGACTTGATTGATTCAATTCTATTGATTGAGCTCATTGAAGTCACTCATGAAGGCTATCACAAAGAAGGATGTTAATCTATAATCGAGCTTGGTTAAAGGATTTCTTAACTGTAGCTTGTAGAAAGGAGTAGGTAAATAAAATTTACTAAAGAAAATCCATTTTTATTACACGCTTTGTATTTTGAAATTCAAACACAAACAAAATACGCATGCATTATCCATATTGCAGCATGTAAAAAACTTAAAACAGCAAAATTTTCAATGCTCAATCATATTTCGTAAAAGTTACTGGGTCACATTGGTTGTTCGACATGTGAAAAGAGATTTATAATTTCATTCTATTCAATCAAAGCGTCGAAGTACATTTATTAAAAGCTGATATATGCTATATCAAACGACAATGCAAAATCCTTTTTACAAAATTTTGTGTGACTATCTAGTAGGCTTACAATCACAAAATAATAAAATATGGTAATGTTAACGGTAATAATGCATTCCAATTTCCAGAGTTGTCAGGCAGTTAAGCATAGCTAACATGATTGTATATTCGAATTTTCGCTAGTTAATTACAACCTAGTTTCTCTAAAATTAAATTTCCCACAGACTCGTTATGCAATGAAGGGCCTTCAAAAGGCCCAAAAATGCACACAAAAAAGTCCTTCCTAGAGCAGAGGAAATGGAATTAAAGATAATTCATTTAATTATAACGGTCTGGTTACTTGAATGTCAGGAGATGTGACCCAACTTTCCCAAAAGCAGACTTTCATTCTTTTATACAAAATCTTCCAGCGGCAGCAGCAGTACCACCACTTAATGTTTCATAAAAAGTTAGCAAGTACATTTGTCAAGTAGGGAAAAGTAAACATTGTGACGCGCTAGTATTCTTGGATGAATGATGATGTCAATACACTGTGGCGTGGTGCAGTAAAACCACAAGCTCTCTTAATACCACTACAAAGCAGAATGAAAACAGGAAACTATATCATTATTAGAGCCTTCAATTCTTACGTCTCACTCAGCCAGCCAGCACTACTACATACTACCACGGGCTCGTCTCATACGACAAAGCAAGAAGAGAGTGAAACAAAACAGAGCAGCAATCTTATCCCTCTTTATCCCAAATCCTAGCTAAAATACTGCTTTCTCTCTTCTTCTCTCATCATCCACATTTTCTCTTTCCGTCAGATTTGGCGACGGTACTGATGACTATAATGAAATGTATACCTGATACGGATTAGAACAAAAGTGTTCTTCCCTACAGCACAATGCATATATTTGCTAATGACTATTTATATCACCCCGCTAAACCATAATAATACTTTCATATACACACGCATGCTTCCATCATTTAGCAACCTGGCACATTATATCGCTCAAGCTTTATGAATGAATATTTTGGTGAACCAGCAGCAAAAGTAAAAAAAGCTTTTAGCCCTCATTGCCAGTTGTTCTCTTCTGCTGCTACTACCACTGCTACCATCGTCATAATATCAGACGTGCCTACTTTACTACGTCTTTCTCTTTTTTCACTTTCATATCATAATAATAACAGCTCTTTTCTTTATGTGTGTCACATCATAACACCTTCATATTGTTCGTTTGCTTTTCGCTCTATTACCTTTCTCCCTCTCCCTCTCTCTCGTATATCTCCTTCTTTTTCTCTGTCACCAGTTTACCAGACCAGACCACGCTCTTTCCCTTTTATTATTGTTATTACGTGTACGTGAGGTGGTATGAGAATCTCACACTTTGGAAAATGAAAGCAAAGTAAAGAATTGAAAGTTGTGATTTTACTGAAAATTGCGCACACAAACCTTGCATCTGTATACATACATTGAAACGATTGGTTGCAGACATGTAGAGGAAAACTGTATTTTCCACAGTTATATATATGATATAGCTAGCCCATGAATGAATAGATTTTGCTGCTGCTGTTGGTGGTTATACCCACGTAGCACTTATCCATAACTTGATGTCTGTGCTGTTCACTAATGATGTTCCAAAACAAGGAAAAGGATGGGAAGAGCGTGTGAGGCTGGAGAGAATCGTACAGAGAATCATGTGATGATAAAGCACGACAAGAAGAAAAGATTTGGATCTCTGGGCTCTTCTGGTACAACACACAACTGATTGCCGTAGAGTAAAGTATATTATAATAAGCCTTATTCTATGACTGATTGTGAGTTTCAGAGTATCCCTATCTTATCCTTACCTATCTTGGCATATAACAATTAGGATATATTTGTATCAAAAATGGGCTTATATTATTGCACATACCAGGTAATATAATATCGTTTGAAAGCACAAAAGTGCAATAGCTTCATACAAATACGAAATGTGCATGCATTCTATCAAAAACCAACATTTCGTTAATACTTATAACAAAGGTGAAACATCATGACAGAGCCCATCATGTTTCCCCATAATAATACTGCTAGAATGTATGAAATGAATGTAGCGATGACGGTCATAACATAATTATTATTACAGTCATGTCCTCCAATTTCATTTATAATGATATGTGTAGGAGGCTGAAGAAAAACAACAATAACAAGACAAAGTATATTGCAAAGTGAGGCTTTACACGTACGTGTAGGCTGCATGTTAGTACGTACTCATAACATTATCTGTTCTCTGCCATCATCGTCATCATCAGCATCAATGCCTTTTGCCTTGTGTGTCAAGTGGAAAAGGCATTAGGGAAGAAACATCACCGTTCATATCTTCTCTTGACTGCAGTCTTTCTTTACTTATTTCGCATGTGTGTGCAAGCCATCTTTAGTGCACTTTATAGTCCTTCTAAAAACTTGCTGTAATGGTTTCTCTGTAGATTCCATGTTTTCTGGAATATCATACCTTGAATATAAAGACGGATAGGTATTATTACGTACGTATGTTAACTTAAAAGGACGGGCATATACTATACACTACTAAGCACAATGAGATTGAGTTACTTTTACCACTCCATTACGTTTGTTAAGAGAAATAAAGAGGGAGCCTTTAGTAAATTTTACCCCTTTATAATACCCTACCATTTTTGCAGACCATCATCCACCTAAAAAATTGTGCAAGCCTACAAGAACAGATTCTCAGATTCTATCTATCGTCTTGCTTACTGTTAGTGTTAGTAGGTTTCAGGATGGAACAAGCTTGGATGAACTTAACATAACACACAATACAAAACCTGACTTGTGTGCAGATGTATATCTCTGGACTAATGGCCGTATTGGAATATGAATGAAAGTATGAATTTATATCGCTGATTCCATTCAATAATAACTTGTGAAGCTCAAAAAGCCTAATAATAATAAAAGTGAAAGACCATTATAAGGCTGAAAAGTTGCCATTGCTGGTGTCCTAATGATATGATGAAGAAAATACAGTTGCACCCACCACCACCACCACCGCCATCATCAAGTTTTACTTTCTGCTTTCTTCTTACAATTTTTTTTTCTTAGTGATGATGATGGTCATGATGATGTTCTGTGCGTCTTCATTGTTGTCTCCATTTACACTCAACTTTTATTTCACACTCACTCACTCTTCTTGCAAGTATATATGAACAGAAGTAACATGTTTGGATAGTAGGGATAATAGTCAATGGAAAATAATAATAATTGTTTATTGCCAAATGTGACTGTTTCCCCAACTCGTACAATAGTTTTATCGCAATTCTCGGTGTAGGTCTTCTCCCGTTATTCCAACTTCACCTTTCACACATTTACACGTTGTTCTCTGCCTGGAACAGTGCGACTTGGGTTAGTTTAATGAGTGACATCATTATTGCAGCAGCACTACTGGATAGAGCAAGTAGGAAAGTAAACTACTAATAACAAGAATGTAACAGGTATCATTGTACGTTCACATATAGCTTGTGAAAGCTCATTCCAATAATAGTGTGGATAGAATCTGTAAAGTAAATAAAATATGAATCGAGGTAAGAACTATTTCTCATGAAAGTAGACACATTAGGTACATGGTAAAACTTAAAGTTTAACCAATCTCATAATAATTTCCGTCTCTTGCGCCAAGTCACGTTTACGCCACTTCCATTTGTTCCATTAAACCACTCTGCACTTCATTATATAACATGGCCAATCATAAAACATTTTCATAACGAAACAAAGTGGCAGGCAGAATAAAGATCTAATACGGGGATAGTAAATTACTTCAAAGTTTTTTGGAAGTCTAATGTGTCTAGATAAGACGTTTTTTGAAACAGGAGAATGTAGACAGTGCAGGCTCTAGTGACAATGAATACTGCTTATTTTTTTGATAGACAAAGATAGTGCACGGTAGTAGTCGTGCTGTGTAGACACACATTATGCATTATCTTTTTTTATAACAAGTTGCGAATCTTTGCATATGATATGAGCTTAAGATCCATATCAAATTACATAAAAAATGTTGAGCGTGTGAGATGTTTAAATAAAACATTAGAAGGCTTAGAAATAGCATTGCAAATTCGTTCCCGAGAGTCTGCTCGGAATAGTTAAACAGCACGTTACATACGTGAAAATCGTGAAATCATATTCGTGCACTACCAAGTTCCTCATACACACACGAACAACAAAGACAGTCGTGCTGAAAGTCTGTCACTTTTAATTTGACAATGAATAATAAAAAAATACATATCAGTTTTGTGCTTCATACCAAAAAAAAATGATGATAAAAGAAGAAAAAATAAGAATGCTAGATAGATGCCATACTGAAAGTCAGCAGTCAAGCAGCTTGTGTGAATAATGGGGAGACTGAAAGATAGGATAATCTTTACAACAAAAAGAAATACAAAAAAAGTGTAGTATGAAATATGGAAGGTTCGTTCGCAATCCGTCGTAATCGCAAGCTTGCCAATTGTGCGATATTGCTGTATTTTTGCGAATTTACTTTAACAACTAGGCAAGCTGTCCTCCCCGTTATCAAATCGTTCTCCGCAAGTTACATATAATTTGACTAACAGCAGTTTTAATTCACCATTACGAAAGCACCTTTATATTAAGCTTTCGATACAATAAAATGCGAAAAATATTCAAGATATAGATCATACACACTAGTTTATATTACTTTGTAACCAAAGTTGAAATTAGTATTTTCTGTGTGAAAACATAAAGATAATCAGCATAAATATAAGCAAAATGTCATCACTGCTAGAAAGCTCTTGCTTTGTTTCATTGCTATTCTACATAATGCCATAAAATATATTTCGCATGTGTCTGAGAAAGCCCAGAGAGTGCGTCTTGACAGGTAAAATGGATGTTTCTGGTACAGCTAACGGCCAAACATATACTGTCATAGCTGAGTGTCTGGATTTTTAAAAACTTGCCTGTTCTTCTTTTGCATCATTCTAGAATGTGGTGGTGAGGCTCTATCCCTACAATTTCCATTAGAATGACATACCTCTTGAAAAGTTGAAGAAGATATCATCATCTTACGACTGTAGGGGCAAGGAGAAAACCCCGTTTGGAAAATGTACACGGATGGAATTATGAGCGATGTTCTGTGAATCCCAAGGAAGATGAAACGATGAGTCTGATGATGACACTGCAGAGAATGGAGAACTCTTGGTTCCCTTCTTGATATAGGTACCTACCTACACACACGTTGGCGTTGATGCTGGAAAAGTAGATCAATCAACTTCTTGGGGGGTGGTTGGGGATTGGAGAATATTGACGCGTATGTCTGCATTGTCATATCGTTACCCGTATGAGTACTGAATACTAGATGAAGTTCAAAACAATCATTTTCGTGTTTTTAACATGCTGCAAAGCTTGTAGTAATATTTTCTTGCTATTCATTCACTGATTCTTTCTGGTTTCGATTGAAATAAACTTTAGAAAACAAAAATAAATGAGTTGCTTGTAATACTCGAAGAAAATCTAATTCTGGACGCTATGCGCACTTCATCGCGCTGAACAGCCCTTCAATTAGAAAACCATTAAATCACATTCCAAACGTTTTCAATAAAACTGACTGAGCAGCATCCTTATTTTCAGAAACCTATAAAACCAAAGTACACATTGAAGATTTCATTGTGTGTGTGAGATGACTTGGTAGTCTGAACTTCATACCTAGAAGTAGTGGGTTAGGTTAGAGAACTTGTTTTAACCTCTGGATTGGGTTCAATGGTACCTTGCACGTAACAGTAATGGTCATTATACGCTTTGTATCAAACTGTCAACGTCAATCAAAGTAATATATTGAGTTTTTTACATGGTTTACCGCTAAAGTCATCGTACCGTAACTTTGCAGACGAGGCAAATTCATTCGAGCTGATAATGTAAAGTAGTCAATTTATTTTATTTTTTTGTGGGTAGACAAAATCAACTTTGCTCTGATTGAAGGGAGGCGGACTAAAATGATGAGAATGACGGTTAGAAAACAATTGTACAAATATATTACATTATTATCGAGAGAAGAGACGCTACTACAAACAAGAAAAGGCGTTCTTACGTTTTAGTAATTTAAGGAAGCACAAAGCTGCACAAAAAAAGAAAGAAGAAAACAAGAACTAGATTTTCATGGAACCGACGTTTGTACTAGAAACCAAACAAAAACAAGTACAAATAGAATGAATAAATTGTCAATTTGAAGCCATCAATGCACAGTGCAAGGGGAAGAAAATAAATTGAGTGGGCGGCACGTTCTTCTTTCCCGTCTCTAGATGTATGATAGTGAGTCGGGTTTTCAAATTGCTACTATTTGTCAACTTCCACTTGGCATCTTTTCATTTTCCTACTTTCAATGGAAAAAAATCATGACAAAGATTTTTTTCTCGATATAAAGCAGAATGGAATGAATAAAAAACTAAAACCCTATTGTACGTAGCTATTCTGCAAGTTAGGAGTAGGAGCCTAACAGGGTCTATTTTGGTTTACGCTTTCATGTACTTTTTGGACAATCCAATCATTGTAGTAATACAAGAAAGATAATACATAATATCATTTCTTTAAATTATTATCATTTGCCTCAAGGAGCGGCTCTCTGGAAAGTATAAAATGAAGAAATTTGTGACATTGAGCCTTTTGTTGAAATGTTGACTTTCTAGTGATGAATTAGAGCGAGCAACCCGACACAAAATTCATAAGTTGACTCTTGTGTCCTCTCAAGGGATTTTGATGTCCCAATTTGCGTCATTACTGCCACCACAACAAAATATTATTTTTCAGTTGTGCGCCATGCCATGTGTAGCGGAACTGAAACTATATCGGCAACACGTTGTTCTCTTCCCACCAGGGGAAATGAGAAAGAACGCATGTAAACTTTGACTCTTTGTACTTTATAAAAGTTTTAAGACATAAGCATATTATGTAAACAAGATGCATGCTTACCTACATTATGCACCCGTACATATATAAGCTTTTCGTAGTATGCAGAGTATATAATTTCCTGACCCTGGTACTTTCTTGAAAGTATTTTCCTTTGCGACTAGAGATACTGGACTGTGTGAAACCTGAACTTGTTCGTCTGTTGGAAATTGTTTGAGTTTGAGTCTGAGTAAGTACAAAACTAGTAAGTAGCTTCATCGATTGCCATATTACTACATGCCAAGATAAATGGATAAATCGGTTTCATCATTCATGTAGTGATGCAGCATAGGTATTTTTATTAACGAATTATATATCCTGTTCGATCTTATCCTTGACGGTACTAGAACTTGGAAAAAAGTAGCATTGATGGAACAGTAACTGGAGTGTGCCTTAATTGTGAGTGATTTGATCGAAGCGTGAAACTGGGGGAAAACGAATCATATATTTTGGTGACTTTCTTTTTGCATAGGTAGTACATACACATCGTGTAGAAAAGGAGACATACGTATACGATTGTAGATATCAATTATACCCAATTACGTTCACCACACTGGTCACAAGGCTATCATCAACAGAATTCAATGAAAATTTCTTTTCATCACGGCTCTAGTAAAGTTCACACTGGGATTTTAGCACTGTTCTCTTCTCAACCAAAGTTTGTCAGGCAAAAGAATTGGGTTAAAATAAGTTATAAAGGCATCAATAGTGGCATGTATTGTCACTAGAACTGAGAAATGGAGCAGGTGCCTTCTCGTAATGCCTTAATATACATACATACATTTATTGGGGTATGGTGATACTTCTGTATGTGATTTTACGCTGCACAAAGTACTTCACTGAGTTTTGTGCTTAGTGCTTACCAGATATTGACGCAGCTGTCAGGATACATTTTTTAATTAAAAGAGTGAAACCAATAACATTACAAATTTTGAGTTTGCTGCAGAAAATGTTATAGCTTGCGTATTATTGGAGAGTTGAACCTACTATTATAGTTAGAAAAGAAGAAAAACCTTTTAAATACATAAGGGTATTTTTTTTCACTTGAGTTACCCTTTGTCAATTGACTTAGCTCACTTGTACTTTTCTTTGATGATTACAGTACCGATTTTAATTTGAGGAGTGATATGTCAGCAGCAATTAACTATGAATTTTCAGATGCCTGAGAGTGTTGAACTAAATGTCATTCATCTGCGGGATATTGCGGCAGGCGGCCAACTATATTTTGCCAATTCTGCCAATCCAACATATAAAAGTTTGGTTTGTAAACCGGACTTAATCTTAACAAATAAATTACCGTACCTTTGGTTTTGTAAGATAAGAAAAATAATCAGTAATGAACAAATATTTCAAGATCTCTGCCAGCAGAGAGAAAAAGTTGGCGCAAAAACAGTCACAAAAATAAAATACAACTTGACAGGGAATGAAGAGTCGTCAGAAAATATTAGATTAATATTTCTCAAAATTACAAGGACAGTATAATTCACCATATATACAATAATCCACGCATTTCATTCTTTATGGAATTATTTATCCTTTCACCTTTCTTTACCATAATATTTTGAGTAGTATGGAGTACAAGTGTCAGTTCACTAACCACTATATAGCTAATGTTACCAAGTATGCCAAATGTGTGTAGGCGAGAAAGTTCCGTGTTTAGCAAGTGTGACTAGGAAAACAAACACAAACTAAAGGTTAATGAATGATTAATGCGATAATTCATTCACCTACCTAAAAGTTTAGTCCACCTTCTCAGAGGTCAATTTTTGTCTAAAAGTAAAAGTGCAAACACTGAAAATGAATTATTAAAACATTATGCTGTATCAAGAATATATTATCAATTATCATCCCTTACACCACCACTCCTACAAAGTCTGATACTAAAAATATTCTAATCAAATATGTAACTGATCTTTCCCTTTGAATGTTTTTTTATTCCAATATTCACGCGTCATGCTTTTACCAAGTGACAACAGTATTTCTTGTCACCACCGTGTTCACTCCACGTGAAAAGCTGTTGATCAGCCAGCGCAGAGAAAGTTGACAAATAAAAGTAAATGCGACAATTATTTGCCTCACTGAGCATTTGCTTTCATGTAAAAATCTAATGAATTACCTTCTACATGTCTTGAGAACGTGACCGATAAACTCGGTGCTACGCCAAAATATCTGACTTGTAAATTACCCTTTCTCCTACGTACAAATTCACTTTACAAATTATCCAAAATCATCCTCCTCCATTGTTAGCAAGATTAGCTAGTAATCCAAAGAGCTACTAGATAATAATTTCGTTTATCGTTCCGACGTGGTAATGCTCTCTCAATCTTGCTCCTACCGCTCTTGTAAATTGATGAAAAAAATTCCGTGTTTTTGCTACCTCATTTATTCTGTCATTACTTCGGGAAATGATAAATATTTCGGGACGACAAAAATAATATTTACCCTCTTTAGCTTTTTATATGATATAATATTAAACATGCATGACAGGAGCAAATTTGAATTTCAACAAAATATAAAAGAACACGTAAAAAATAACATGCATAGCGTTTAAAGGTTTTACGACGACGTGTAATGGTGGGGGCGGATAGGAAAACGTAAAACGTTCATTGTGTTAATTTCTCTTGTACCATGTCGACTATTGACAGCTATAAAAACCATGCTCATCACTTCATATCAAAACCTCATGCTGTCAATAAGTTCACGGCGGCTAAAAGTATTAATGTGAAAATCGAAAGGGAGGTGTATGAAAGTTTTTTAGCTGCTTCTCACCAGATGACAATGAGAATGTGATGAAATGATTTTAAGAACCGTTTTTTTATACAAGAAAAACGCAATTACATACACAAATACGTTTTTTGATTCGTGAAAAGTATATAAAACTAAAAAGGAAAGGAAGGCTATTAGTACAAATAAATATGTTTACATATATGAACAGCAACACACTACTACAGAAGGCAAACGAAAAAAAGAGCCTTTTTTTCTTCGTTCATCTGTTAGGTCAGATGGATGACGCATACGAACGTTTTCCCTGGGTACTTTTCCCAATGAATTCATGAAAGTAATATGAATTTCGCCAGATAAAGTGAAAACCATGATAAAAGCTACCGCTTCTGCTGGTTGTCTTTTTATACAAGATATTATGCTGTCTTTGAACATAAAAGGTTTTCTACTATCTAACTCGGCGTCTGCTCTTTCCTATTTATAGCATATTGAAAGAAAATCTGAATGAATCGATAAATGGTAACTGTCGGCAATCTGGGGAAAAAGGTTCACGTATTTACGTAAGAACGGTGTCTGTGTGTGTATGTGCCGTTATAAACACACATTCTAAGAAAACTGGTAAAATAATATTACCGAATTACCGATTACTTTACAACAAGCAGTAGTGCAGCCAGTACCGTAATATTATACATTTTCATTTTGAAAAAAGACGCAGCAAGATAAACCCTGGCTCAGTAAAAGCGTATATATTTTTTCCCAGATATTTTCCCCATCTATCTATATTAACATTAACTTTCTTTCTTTCTTTCACATCACTTCTTCTCTCTCTCCCTAAAGTCAGAGTTTTGGTAAACTTATACGTACATGTAGCACGGTGGTAGCAGTACACAGTGTCAAGTCAATTCCCATTCACCCCAATTCAATAACTTTCTTTTTTGGAATCAAGCATCCATTTAAAGCAGTGATGCGAGCAAAAAAGAATAAGATTCTAGTCAAAAAGGTGTAATAAACATTATTAGTTTTGAGTGTAGGAAGCCCTAGACACATACTGTATATTATGTACATCTTCACTTAATCTTGATGCAAAACCTAATATGCTCCAAACTTGTATACATATATACCATTCTAGCAATAATAATATACTTCATAACGGCGGTACTTTCTTGTCATACAGTTCATTATTATGTTCATCTGCCATTCTTGCTAGTACACTTTTTTCCAACATGTGTTTACGTAGTCAACAGAGCACATAGCTTGTTTTTACTCTTTGAAAAGAGAAAGTAGATTACCATGCTAGTATGCGTTGTCAGAAGAAAGAAACACTTGTAGCTTCAACTTTTTAGCCCAACATCATCTATAACATATGCACCTACAGCGTTCCACATGGATATGCATGCATACGTATTTACAAATAAAGTTATACACAGTATAGGTAGGTATAATATTGTTGATTTACTTTTTTTTATTCTGTGAAACATGCACTATACCAGCATTCACATAATAGTTAGGTATCTAATAAATACAGAAAATACAAACTACTTTTTGTTCTTTTATTTGCTGCTTTGCCAGCAACCATGAAGCTCCGTAAATATATTTATCCATCCAAAATAACTATCCTTATGTGCTGTGAAGTTTGTTCCTCATAGAAAAACTAACTCTGCTCAGTTATCTCATCTGCCATTTATTTTATTTTTTTGCAAGAAAAGAAACTTTTTTCCTGGAAAAGTGAAAAGCAAAACAGCATCAGCAAGTTTACCATATTACCATTTTTGTCTGTACGCTCAGTTCATTCTCCATTCATACAACAACTTTGCTACTTTTTTTCCCTTCCGTTTACTCTGGTAGATGATCAGGACACTAAATTGTGTAATGTGCTAGTAGCTAACTGAAAAAAAAGCAATACAGTTTTTAATAGACAGTAAGATGAATATAACAAACATGAAACATCTTTTTGCTGGCTCTAGCTGACACAATAAAACTGACTACCTGTGATAGAGTAAAAGTATACGTACATAGTTATAGGTTCATATTTTCATTTGTGCACTATTCGCAATGGTAAATGACATAATGCATGCTTTTCTCTGGAAGAAGTTCTCCCGTTTTCCCCTGTGTAAGCGGTTGCCGCATTTTTTTGCCTTTTCTCAGCAATATCAATTCCTTTTTTTTCTATACAGTTCAACGCTTTTCTGAATGATGTTTTCACACATTGCTACACCTATGTATCTATTGAATAGCTATATGTGAAGTACACTTTATATTTATTACGAAAACAACAAGTTTCATTTTTCTTGTTGTTCTTTCCTCTCACTTCTTTGTTCGCACATCATAATATTGAGAAGCAGATGAGAGCTCTAGGACATTGGCGTGTTCTATGAGTTTGTTTATTTGTTAAAGTGTAAGAAGGAGCATTTTTAAGGCATTACAGTGAATAGCAAAAAAATGTTTGTTTCTTATTATGTCTTACTAATGTATATAACCAAGAGGAAAAGTATTCAATATTCTTCTAGAGAGGTAAATACACTTAAAAGCACTTGAAAAATCAATGATAATATGCTATAATCGTAGAGACAAGCAATATAGTATCCATTTTCGTTGTACAAGAGTGAGTTGTAGTAGCTCGTTTTTAGGAAACTTCATCTACTTCCCCAATATTTTGTCATGTAGTAATAATAATAATAATAATACTTGTATACTTGTTCGTGAGGGAGTTGGAAACATGTAAGTTTGAGTGGGAATAGCTTGAGTGCTCCCTTTCGTTATATTCTTGTGAGATCGATAAACACAATAAATATCATTAAGATAGTGAAACAGAGATGAAATGGAAGAAAGAAAGTTGGCGACTGCTAAATAGTAGAGACAGGTTGAAAGTACAGGTAGAGAAACAGGTTTCGTTTTTCCTTTTTTTGGGGGGGGGATACATTGTGGCATTGTGCATTCAAACTCAACATAAGTGTCATCATTACCAACAAGAGAAAAGAGGTAAATAGAGTATAATGGTGAAAAAGGATGAAGCTTTGTATTTTCTGGAGACTCTCTTCTATAACTATCCTACATTATTGTACGCGAACTTGCGTCAATTTATCGCTTAATGATCCGGTTCAACTTTCTCCATTCTTCAGTACCGCACTGTCAGCTTCTGGAACAAAGGGAAGAAGGAAGAAGAGTGGAGAAAATAGAAAGGGCTCCTTCATTTCATTTATTCAAAATATGGGAAATAGGATGAATGGGGAGAGAAAAAAAATTCAAATAGATTGAGACAAGATTTGTTTGCTAGTATAAAAAGTGTATCGTACAGTTCTACTACACGGAAAAGGTATGCATAATATGCATGCAAGAAACCACTGAAACATGCACAGGATCGAATAACCAACCAATGCATCTTTTTCCTTCTTTTTTTCACCCTGGTTCATTTTCTAAACCTTTCCCTTAACGAAGTGTGGCAACAGTTGTTGAAATTGAAAAGATTGTACTTTGTTAAGCAGCAGCAGTAGCATTGGCTGCATGCATCTTCTTGTGTAGATAAGAGGCGAGTTTTTCTACTAAATTTGCAGAACAGCTTTTTTTGTAAAGTGCACTGAAGAAAAAAAAATCTTTTCCTGAGTTTCCGCAAGAGTATCTTTCGTGCTAGCTTTACATGATTTCCTTTCGTTTTTTTTTTCTTGCATGCTTCCTTTCTGTTGAATCTTTACAAAATCCAAGTCTAGTAGTTTTACTACCGTTTCCATCAGGATAGTAGTCAAGCAAGATGGAATGGAGTACAAGGCCGTTGTGTGTGTTTGTACTTGCTTACACATGTCCATGATGAAAGATGCATGTAGATATGTGAATAATGTCAGAAAAAACACAAAGTACTTTTACAGATTAGAGGGCAAATGATTTCTTGGCGTTCTTGTAAAAAAAGTGGGATATTATTATTTTACATCTATCACTTTTATATGAGAATTTTCCTTTCCATAATCATAAATAAATTTAAAAGCGAACGACCAAGTATCTAGTCTCTCTGTCTGTTTGCATGTATTGCTAACATAATTTACGACAGGAAAGCAATCATTGCCTTCTATAAGACAAGTTTAATGCTTTCTTCAAAAACTCATTGGAAACATTACAAGTTCCGTAACTCGTGAAATAAGTTTGGATATACACAATGCACTCAAAAATACTATAAAAAAATATGCCACCATGTACAATATTTGTTATCCTTCTACATTCTACATATTTAATCCTTTAAAATTGGTAGAAGCTACGTACATAAACATAAACTCACTCGTCGCCCTTTAACCGTTTAACTTTTACTTTCCTTTATCCTTCACCGCAATGCCATTAAGCTAACTTTCAGCTGGTTTCACATCCGTCTCATAAAAGTATGAAAATATGAGATTTCAATTTGTACTTCCACTTGAGAACTTTTTTATTAGCTCTAAAAAAGGAAGCACAGCTTTTCATGAATTCAGTAACTTGTTAAGTCTACCACGGTTTGATTATCTGTATGCTTTTGTGCTTGAAGCCATACACATAATTTGTCACCTTGATAGGTGCAGTGAAGCCATTTTTAACGACTATATGCATCCCCATTTATAATTTATAGGCAGTTTACCTATATGCGTGTTTGTCGTACTTTACTTTTAAAGAGAAAAAGGTAAATGTTGAAAAGAGCGAACGATTCAGCGCCAAAGGTTGAGAGATACCGAAGTAAGCTTATTTGATTTGGTTATCAGCAACAATAATAACATTGACGTCTAAAAATGGATTGGATTTCGAGTGAGAGATACTTGACTGGAAACATGCATGCATAGTTTATTGCACAAGGACTCGCGAGGATCCTCTTGTGACTACTGAAGACGTTACCTACACTAGTGCAAGGCATAAGCGCTTTTCCTGTATTTAGTATCTCTCTCCCATCTCCTCTCGTGATGTGTATGCGGTGAAAATCCTGTTTAGCATTTAAGTGAAGAAAATGAAAATGGAATAAATAGGTATTTATGTGAAAGACTTATTCAGAGGACTTGTCACTTTCTCTCTTGGGACCTGAAATCTTCTGAATTCGTCTTCAATTGTAGTAAACCAATTGTGCCCACTTCACTCAACTAAATCAACTACAAGACATGGATGAAAATATATGAGATGAGAACGCATAACGATGAAATTTTACAAGTAGAAAGCTTATAGCTAGTAAATACTTACTTACAATAATATTAATACGCAAAGTAACAAGCAAGGTTAATAAAAAATGTAGTTTATAAGCACATTATTATAAACCTCATTTATTTATTAATTAGTCATTTAAAAAAAACCTTGCATAAATATCTAAACAATTCTTTGTCAACTTCAACAACTTCAGACTTTTTGGTGCCGTAAACATTACATACTTTTACTTAGAATATGTGTATTCAAGCCATTTTCGAGCTATCGGCAAGTCATGTGCCTGTCGACGAGACACATGTTTTTGAGACCTGATAAGATGAAATGTTCAATTGAGTGATTCTCCCACACACATATATATCAGATCAGTAAGGAAGAAAATTGAGACGAGTTCTTTCAATCTAACGTTCCCTCTTCAGCTATACAAACTGCCATTGACATGGTATTGCCGGATACCAAGGCCGTGACTTACGACTATGACCAGCTTAATATCAAATCAACAAACAAGTTCATCTAATTCTAGCAACAGCCTCTCCGTCCAATAAATTATTTTTCCATCCTACTATCCTCGTTATCTGCTCCCCTCCCCCTGTCCTTTGATACTGCTCTGGCAAAGTGTAAAGAACATGCCTTCTGATAATTGAGATTATAACAGGTTGTATACATTCATACTACTTTAAATACTAGTGTTAGGTACACGCATTCATTTCCTACCTGGATAGGTACATAAAATACATACCTATCATGAATATTATTGAGAAAGCTTACAAACACTTGGTCTTATCTGCAACCATCACTTGCAGCTTACCAGATTGAGGAATCAATTTATGAAAACCATTTTTTCCCTCTTTCCACTCCCAGAAAGATAAACATATTATACGAAATGAGTTGTGCTGAAGATTGAGATGCTCAGTGAGTTTTCTTTACTGAGAGGATATATTATGGTTCCTTTTCCAATTTCCCCATAAACACCGCACCGTAAGTATAGTAGGTAGGTAGGTAGGTAGTAAGCATCAAGTCATCTGCTTGACAGTGCAGTGTCTGTGCCCATTGATACTACAAAGCATTAATAAACAGTAGATGGAGGAAAAGGAAAAATACTTATTGATAGTCGTCAGTGGAGAATTTGTTGGGGAAAATTGGTAAACGCATATCATCTACTTGTACCACCACCATGATGCATCTTTATCATTACCGTCGTTGGACGAGTGAAAAAGAGGGGAAAGGCGAGAGTAGTAGCAGTAGTAGCAGCAGTAGTAGATGGTAGAAGAGATGAAAGAAAAAAATCCTCCTAAATCGTGTTCTCTGCCTCATTTATTGCGCATAGAAAGTGACTTTGGCAGACACGATGATATGATAAGAGTCCAATTTAGCTTCAATGATCACTACACATTTGCTGTAATGCTTTCTGTAGTTCACGTCGGAACCTCTTTCTCTCAATTATCCAGTCAACCGATTTCTACATGTATTCCTAGAGGAAAATTCTTAAATTATCGAATCCAAATGTACATTTACATACATGCCATGTTATGCAAGAATACCTCTGCTTTATTGTTGTAAGACAAACATTTTACTGCTGCATTGCTGTATATTATATGACCCTTCATAGAAGACCAACACTTTTAGTATTTTTTTAAAACTGGAGTGAGCTGATTATAGTGGAATGAACCAATCTACATAATGCACACACTAATATTGCCAGAAATTCTACAATAAACGATTCTGACATTCAAGCCATTTTTGAACATGTGTAGTGAAAAGCAAGATTGACTTGCATAGAAATTTTCCGAAAATATAATATGATAAAACGATATGCGTTATCGACAAAGCTCCTTCCTTCTATGTCAATTTGTGAAAACGTCAACAACTTATATTTTTCACAATGGTAGGATTTTTTTTTTCAAGATGAACAAACATGCAAGTGAACTAAAAGAAATAAAACTGCTGCTTTGAGCTAGCTAGCAAATGTGCCTTTTGAGTGTAAAACTAAATATGAAACTTTTTGAAAAATGTACAAGTTATCAATGAAGTATATACATTACGATACTACCTAAATAGATTGAACCTACAAATCAGAGCTGGACTGCTACAAGCTACAAGGAATGATTAGTAGTTGTTCTGTTGGGTTGCTGAAATTACTTTTTGTTCCATTACAATACTACGACTACTGCGAGCATACCTAAACTTTAGTGCAAGAAACGTTGTCTTTTTTTTCTTCCATTTGATGATATTTCCAAGCTGGAAAAATTTCTCTAGGTATGAATACAATGCAAGGATGGAAACAAGCAAGAGAAAAGTCAACAGGGAGTTGAGCAGCTCGCTAGCTACGAAAACGGTGCTACTACTTGCAGTAAAGCGACAAGGCAAGTAGTGAGTGATCGGGTGAATGAAAATTCTTCAAAGAGTCATTGAGCCAAACTAAGCCATATTAAGCCTTTCTCCCTTATGGTTAGTGATATGATGAATGTACTGCAGTTACAATGTTGCTTCAATGTGTTTGGTTGTCCTACACTCACTCGGAATGCATCACGGTTGTAGTTGTACATTTATCATGTGTCTGTTTAGCTTTCTTCAGCGAAATAAATGATGAAATTTTTGCTCAGCACTTTACTCTTGACTCAACGCTGCAGTACGTAGTTGTGCGACGGCAACTGCATGGATATTATTCCCATTGGTACTTTAACGTGACATCTAGATTGAATATACAGTCACTCTCCACTCCAGCACTTCTTTAATCCAAAAACTTTCTCTCATTTGTTATTTTCATATAAAAGAGATAGAAGTGCTACAAGGAGCCTCACTTGTTATGCAAAAAGCGAAAAATACAGAGCAAGTCAATCAGTCTGATCGCTTTTCTCTTTCATTCAAAATTCAAGCCCACTTTAATGGGACCACTTGTAGGATGTGAACAGTGTCAAAAGAATAGAATTACTGCATTAGGATGATGCTAAAAAATATGGCATGTACACATCTTTCCATTTCCAAAAAAACAAGAGTTACTTACGCCCAAGAAACGTCAACAGCATATTAACCTCTTTATTTTATCGATGATAGCAGATGACAATGACGAAAAAATAATACCATATTTTCAAAAATTAATACCACTCTTCAATTCATTTTTCTTCAAATTTGATTTAAATACATAAATTTATATACATGCCAAGATTAAAGAACCGAACGATGATGGGGCTGCTTTATTAGACTGTGAACTACTTTCCTTCATTTTGAACTGCGAGTGGGGTAACCAGATTACCATAGATTGAAAATAGAAACGTGTCTCTGGTACCCTCTTGCTTTGCTTTTACTATGAGAATCACGTCGAAAGAAATGCAGATAAAAATTTATTTTTCCATGAAACTCCATTCAGAACTTTTAAAACATCATTGTTCAATTTCCTGTCCTTGTCCAAGTGTATACATACACTCAAACCAGACTACTGCTGCTGCAGAGTCCTTCAGCCTTATACTCTCTGCTTATTTAATTTTCACTCTCTGGTTTTTAAGCTATGTGTATTTATAGTAGTGGTATGATATCAGAATGATTTCTTTTATAATATTTTACAATTTGACATTTGGCTCTTTTGCTGCAGCCAAAACTATAGATATATATACAGCGATATGCATAATGAAAATTATGATGACATTTCACCTAATTCAAAAAAGTATATCCAGTTAATTCAAATTCTATTTAACACTTCTTCCAAGACTCTTTCCACATTTCCATTTCTAGCTTTTTAATTTCACTTGTAAAAATTACCTTTTGTCGTCAACTGGGACTAGAATAAGCTAGTAGCACAGCCAGCACTTTGTATAAGTGAACATGGGCACACACACATAACAGCTTTAGCAAGCAATAAAAGACTCATTTGCACTCCCTTAACGGCCAAACAGAAGCTTTCTGTCATCATCCCCATCTCAATTTTGTATTAACTGAACCATGCATTCTATCTACTAGACTGCTGCTAGAAAGAACCAAGAAGAAACGATGAATCAGAAGAGCGTCAACAGCACAGGGGACGGAGACACTTGTACTACTACTTCTTCTCTAAAAACTCACGACACTTTTGCGTGCATAAAGATAGAAAATTAAAATTGGAACGCCTCATTCTCAGCTAGATATGTAAAAATGTAAAAATACTGTAGTTTTTTTCCTAAGACACAATTTGTGTCACACAAACGAAGTTCATGCATCGCTGAACTCTTCACTTGCATAATTTTTTGTTCTAGTTGAACTCGTTTATTTCGCATTTTCACAAACACAATTTTGATTGCTTACTCCACATTTTTCGTCACATTCCTCCACGCCTTCCCCAAGGAGAAAGGGTAGCATCAGAAGAAGAAGAAAAAAAAAGGCTGAGATATGCAATGCAGTGACACATTCTCACACTTAAACTTAATAAATACAATAATAAATGAAAGAAATGTATTTTGCTAAGGCTGAAAATATCTGTTTCTGTTCTCCAGACTGTGGTCGCATCCCATCACTAATGTAAAGCTAAAACCGATGACAATACGAGAAACCCTCTCTTATAAATACTGCTTGCACAGAAGAACATGTGGATTCCTAGATGTTTCTCCTCAACTATGAAATAGGACATGAGAACAGGGAAAGTTGTAACAGCAGCGGCAATATTTACACCAGTCCTCCATTAGTTCTCATATCCGTACCGGATTTCCCTGCCTTAAAAAGTTCCATTTTATTCCTTCCCAAATGTGTCTCAAAGGGAATCAAAACCTTCTTTGGTCGTGGCTGATAACGCCACCTTGTACACTTTCGTAGCTTACTACTTACTAAGAATTTTATTTCCTTTTCTCTCTCTCACTTCTTCACATGTATGAACGTATGTATAAACCTTGAGAAATGTGTTCCTAGTTCTCACAGACTTCTTCAGTTAGTCCAACTGTTAGTTAACCGCAACTACTGCCACCACGGGTGGGTATTTTTAAGCAGCGAAAAACGTGAGGGACAAAAAGTAAAAGAGGGCTTTCAATGAACAATTTATATTTTTCCCTCGAAAGATTCTACCCTTTTCCACTTCTTGTCAATTGATGATGAAGTTACCTGTGAGTAATAAATTACTTAAATGAAGTAACAACAACTTGAAGATACTCCTAAAACAGCACTCTCTGATTATTGCTGGTACGCCCTTTTTCTCCTGTCATTTCAACTTACTATTAGCTCAGATTTTTTTATCTTGATTGTGACTGGTATCGTGTTAATAGGTTCTTACAAGCAAGACTCTTCATTTGGGATTGAATAGTCAGCAGAAAAGAAAGCGTGTTTCATGAAACCTTGCCATCATGTCAACATTTATTTTTTTACCTTTCCCATGTTTTGCCATTTTCGTTGCTCGCTTTTATGCATTCTCTCCTACTACTTTAACTTACTTCTAGTACGTTTATAATATCGTTCACTGTTACACTGAATACACGACTGCTCTTCCTGTTGATGAAAGTAGTAGCCAAAATATCTTCAAATCACAGAAGAATCATGAGGAATAGACGTGACTGTGCCAGCAAGTTTTTTTTTTGGATAAAAGAAGAAAAAACTGGCTCTCTTGAGAAATGTTGTTGTGTGTATCCAAAGCGCAGTGCGGTTACATCCAGAATAATTTCTGCCTCAAATCTTTCAATGTAGTAGGTTTGTAACCTATACCTTTTAGATCTTTTCTACCGTTTTGGAACGGTACACACAGGTATGTAACAGAAATAGTAAAGGACCAAAAGTATTTCAATTGAAGTGTCACTACTACAGCCACTTAAGTTGGTATCCGTACATGATTCTCATTTATACAATTGCAGTATTACTAGGAGGAAAACGGGAAAATCTCTCCGTTATAGAAGATAAAATGGATTTGAGTTAGTTGAAGCAAAAGCAACACAAATATTTTATGTTTTCTTTCTTCTTCAATAAATTGGAGATCGGCACCGGGCACAACGTAAAAGAATAAGCAGCATACTGAATGATACAAGCAACTTGTCAAAGTATGTATATGTGTACCACTGCTGCACGTACGGACGGAGACCGACAGAAAACTGACAAAGGCCCACTAGATGACAAGTTTAGCAACAAAGCATGAGAGATTTCTACCTATGAGAATGCAATGCGACTCAGAAATAAGAACATCAAACTCCGCGGTCGACTTTAATCAAAATCGGCCAGCTCAAAAGTTATACATTAGCATGGGCATAGGTACAATAACGAGAATTTAAAAGTTTGACTGTTTTGCTTCTAGTAACGTCACCACCCGCTGTCGTAAAAACGATAAGAAGGCGTAAGAGATGGAGTTTAGTTTTGAACGGTGATGATAACGTTCAGTAGCAATGGTAGAAATGAGCCAGCAAAACATGAGGAACACATATGAGATATTCTTTAGGAGAATTTTATGAAATGGTGGTACTACAGCTATTTCAATGAATGCATCTCTTTTTGCTAAATTGTGGAAAGCAATGCCAACTGTTGTCCTTATATGGTTTTCTCTGTCAAACATGTATGTAGTAAAAGAGCACACACTACACAGTCGTAAATGCGACAAAATACGCGAGCATGTGTAAAGTACGGTTTTACAAAAACGAAACCACGAAAAAACAAGGTGAGCTGTTGTGAGTCATGGTGTCATTTTGTCGGATTTCCTTTTTCTGGTGGCAATAATATATGTATGTATAATACATTCTCATTTTTTTCTACCCAGAAAAGACGTAAACTACAAACGTATGTGAGAGTTTGTGAAAATTATAAATGCGATGCGCACCAGGTCTCGAATTTCTACATGTATCTAGCTTTTGTTTGTCATCACATCAATGTAAATGTGTACATTTGTATCGCATATCTCATACACACGTTACGAGTTCCAAAATCATCATCATCATCGTCATCTTCTTACACCTCATCTACATACAACGGATCAAAGCAATAAGTGTTTGACCTCCTGTGGTGCCTTATGCTTCCTGTAAATATTCTACAATGTCATCACTTTAGTTTCATTACCTGATTCACAATTCCTATAAATCAGGAAGACGTGTGGTGTAAGCAATACGATAATTGTGTGAAAATATATGAACAAAGACCTTCCACTATCCAATGCTCGTATATGTGGACCTTGGAAATAATAAGGAAATGTGTCTATTTTCCATCCTATTCTGTCCTGATTCCACGAAACGCTTGAAATAAAAGTCTACTTGCTCATACAAACGACACTCTCTGCTGCAATATGCTACTTTTTAGTGAGAACGTGAGAGCAACGGTGCAGCAAAAGCCATTCAAATCCGAACCAAGTTACCTCACAGAGATAAAATTGCTTGGAAAGGCTAAGTGATTTTACAACAAGCATTGGCTTAATTCCAACTAGCAAGTGGTAAACTTTCTAGTTGAGGATGAAATAACGCGGAATAATTCTTAATGAGCTGGGTAGCAAAATGTAAATAGATATTACGTATCATCATGATGGTGTCCTGAACTGTGCAGAAATAGATCGGTGCACACATACAAAACACACTGATCCGATAAACACAAAATAAACTTACATGATATTATTATAACATGATATTATACATTTTGTAGTGTTCACAAGCAATTGTTCTTGCTCATTGAATCGTTCAGCCGAGTTTCCCATAATGAGCCTTTACCATTTTACCAGAAACCTTCTGCGGCAACGCTGGTGGTGAAGTAAGAGAGAAAGGGAAAGTAGTAAGATAATTTTCGAGGAAATTGACATTCATCCTATTTTTACAGCACATTGTACACATAATATTATGTTTATGTTAATGAGAAAATGCGGTTTTGTACTTTTCAAATTAGGTATGCATGCATCCAGCTAGACATTATTGTTGTTCAACCATTATTTTCCTCTCTTTTCTTACTCACGGCGATCGACGGTAATATCTCGGTGTAGGGAATTATAATTGCTGTTCTCAGCAATAAGACAATATCTCCTTCCATTTTGTTTGACGGCATCTCTCAATATAAAGAAAACAATGAAAAACTTCTGTTAGGGATTATTTTGATTCATGCATACTTTACGCTATGTGTGCAGTAACCACAATAGCATTTATTTGCCGGCAGGCTCTGTGAACGACATACAACACAGAAACCACAATAAATGCTTTTTTTATTTCTAAAGTAGCAAATCTAACTGGAAATGAACATTAAGAAGAAGAAGAAAAAAATGAATTTTTTCTTCGTTACTTCGTTGTGCATATATAAGTCTCTTATATTTTATGAGCTTTCAAACTTTTTTTCTTATCTTCATACACAAAGGCAATACAATATTTTTATAATGAGTGTATGTATCATGATACGGTGTAGTAATAGTAGAAATCTAAAAATACACAAAGTTTCTGCTTACAGTTGTATAATTCTTAGACTATTCATGACCAATTTCAGAAAAAAAGAAGAAAATTTGTTCTCGTTTACAAAAGAGTTAAAATACTGGAAGAAAACAAAAGAAAAAAAAAATGCTCAAAAAAAGTTCATGAGCTGTACCACCTTGAATGTTGTATGTACCACGACCATATCATGCCATACCACCAGTATAAGTATGTATACATACATACGTATTTACATGTTACATTACGTGAATGACATTGCTTTATAAGATGTGTTGCGTTGTGTTCACAAATACACAAGTGAAGCAGTAGATAAAACCTTACAAAAAAGGAAAACCCATGTTAAGCATCAAATGTATGAGGTAAGTTTTCCCATCTAAACTTTCTTTTCACTCAGCTTGCCTTAGAATAAGAACTTTACCTACCAAACCAACTACTCAAAGCAATGCTTGGTGACTCTTGTAAGAGTTGGTCTTCCTTTCATTTAGAAATAGAGAAGAAAAGGCAAGTGAAAAAAAAGAAGAAAAAAAGGTAGAAAAAAATGGAAAAGACGTACCTTACAACCGACATTTTCCTGTAAATATGCCACCGTCAGGATCTTTGTTTATGATGACGTGTACTTAATATGTTCAACTGCCGCAAGTGACGTAAGTAAATTGCATAAAAAGAAAAAAAATGTATAAGTGTATGTGAAATTCTCTTTTGATTTTTAGCTCGTTGCTCTAATTGAACGATATAATTGCATTAACTTCTTTAAGAAATTGGTAGTAGGTCCAGTCCAGGGAAAACACTTATTATGCCATATTCAATTACACTCATTTACCATTTAAAACTAAACTGGAAATAAAAAATAATAATAAAAGTTGTGTACACAGTTTGTTTGAAGGAATGTTTATAATTTGTGAAAGGTTACCATTTGCATTACGCTATTCTACAATGCACAACAGCTTTCACTAGACTTTCTCTGTTTCCTCTTAACTTTCAGTTGTATACACACACCAAGCTAATCCTATAGTATTGGAACAGTTTTGTAAAACATGCCAAGTTTATACCAGTTTTACCATCAGAGTTTTAATTACAGTAATTCAGAGTCCAAAAAAGGATGGGCAACGAAAATTACAAGCATTGTTCGTGGCTCCATAATATTTTACAAAGTAATTCTCGATTTTTTTATGCCCCACAACAAGCAGCTTTAAAGCTATTACAAAAAAAGCTTGCAAACTTTGCTTCTCTTCTCATTCAGGAGCAGTTTTGTTGAAATTTTGTACTCTGAAAAAAAGCAGTAAAATTTTTCTGTTTTCTTTTTTCTTTTACTATTTTTTTGCCACATTTGGGAAAAAAATCTATACACTAAATAATATGTTGTACACACTACAATTTCCATCTGTGCTCATTTGTTACG